>BQNB010082174.1:0-29406 GCA_026074375.1 Tanacetum coccineum | reverse complement strand
GTACGTCATGTCATGACCTCTTAATTATGATAGCCCGAACGATACCACGATGATAACTATATAGGATTATATATGGTTGTGATTCGACCTATATTAACTAGGTTGCATTCGGGCGTTAGCGTGACGTGTTTTTATTTGGGATATTTTATTATCAATTTACTCACTCAAGGTGAGTTCATAGCCCCATGTTTTACAATTATTAATTTACAAGTTTTTGGGGTGAGAAACATATGCATGTTTTACAAATTGGACGCAAGTGTACATTTTATCATGATTACGTTTTGCCTAAGTAGCGATAACCCACTATGCCCATGAATCATGAACTGTCAATTACTGGAATGTGAGCGCGAATGATTATAGATAGATCTATTTGGGATTGACCTCCCCGTTCGGGTGACTAGCTATCACTGGAAACGAACGTATATCATGTCGAATTTTGGATGTTACAGGTTGAACATCATCACGGGCAATGTAGGCAATATTTATATATTGTATTCATTTATGTCGAGCTTCGGTGTCATGAGCTTAGGAAAACGTAATTACATTTTGTGATGTCTGCATCTGTTGCATTATCACGGGGAAAGTCTTGCGGTCCTGCATATACATTTACATAAACCTATGAAATTCACCAACTTTATGTTGACGTTTTAAATGCAATGTTTTTCAGGAGGTCATTAAGCACGAGGTGCGAAGGATACATTGGTGGTTATATTTTGAAGTCACGCATTAAAGATTTAGTTGCATTACATTTTGTATAACTGTTATGGGCTAGAAATCTTTGTAATAATAACAAGTAAACAAGTAAAGCTTTGGGCTTTTGTAACACATACTTTATTAAATCCAATGTATCAGTTTTAAACGATTTTTTGGTCGTTCTTATATTATCTTGTGTTATTGATCTGAGAAGTAACACGCCCCGGACCCTTATTCCGCTGCGACCCAATTTGGGGGTGTTACATCAAAACTCCTGTGATTTTACTACCATCACAATTATTGGTGAGTCCAAAGAACGAAGGAACTATCAAAGGAATTATTCGAAATTATTATGATCGTGAAGATGGTGAAACTACTCTGAGTTTCGTATTAGATTGGTAAAAAAAATCGAAAAAATTAGAAAAGAAATTGCAAAAAAAAAGAAAAAAAAGAAGGAAAGTTTGAAGATAATCGTTTCGCAAAGCAAGAACCGAAGGAATTACACGCAGGATCGATTATTCATTGATACGCAACAAAAATCAACGATGTAAAGTATTGTACAAAGTGAAAGATATCTCCACTTACCTTGTAGAGTATGTAAAGTTTGGGATGATTGGGAAGTTGACCGTTACGGGAATTCCAACTTAGGTTGTTGTTTTTGACCGATGATCAAGACGTTGTAAATAGTTGTGTCTTAAATCATGGTAATGGTCGGGAAAAGTGTCTAGTAACTTGTACTTTAGGCTTAATCTATTTGTTTCTTGAGTTTTATTTAACAACAATTTACTTCCCTCCCACATAATGATTAGCCGCTGGTTTTACGCGAATGAGGACTTGTTCGAGCATGCATGTCTATTCCGTCGTTACGGCCATGTATGCATGTCTTAGCTGCCTCGTTGGTTTATGATTTTTGGTGAAACTTAGAAGGTTCCTACCCTATATCATTCTTCATCCTAACCGTTAGTTAAATTCAAATGCGGATGTGATCGAACACACATGTCTATTCCGTCGTTATGGCCATGTATGTGTGCTTGAGCTGCCTTGTTGGGGTGGTACTTCTGGTGAAAGATTGTAGAATGATCAACCTTAAGCCTTTCCATACAAAAACCCATATTTATCTTTATAAACTTGTTACTCCTTGGCTTTAGTGGTGGAGATGTGTATCCTTACCAAGCTTATGATAGAATACTCGGCACGACCGAGCAATTGAGCGAATTAGTTACATGTTACCACATAGATTAGTTAAGTGATTTGAGTGTTTTCATCTTTGATGACATCAAATAACGTCTATTTTATAGCATCATTTATCCCATGTTATTAACCTATTTTGTATAGTTATTGCAAAGAATTGTTACTTAATCGTTTATATTTGAGAATTACAGTAATTATGGAGTAATTGGTAAAAGATAGCAAAAGGCGCGCATTCTGGAGCTTAAATGAAGATATTTTAATGATTACTATTCTGAAGACCAATATGCCGTATCCATCAAAGAAGATATGGCATATCCGTACCTGCACTCACCAAAGACCACAGAATGATAAAGATCAATACGCCGTATCCAGAGAGACTCAATACGCCGTATTCAAGATATAGTATTTAAATATTCTGGAAGATATCAAGAGTGGTCCCTACTCCAATAAATCCCTAATACGTCGTATCCAACACTTGGATACGCAGTATCGAACCGACTTCCAGACCATATAAATAGAAAACTCAAAAATGAGTTTTCAGTGTGCTAAATCATATTCTCGATACCTAAACCATAAAAGTCTATTTTCAGAGGAGAAAAAGAGCAGAAGAGGTCGAGCAACGCTATAAATTCCATAGGAGACAACGTGTAATTTCGTATACTTTAGTAATCGTTCAGTTTTTGGTATCATTCGTGAACTCGGTTAGTTTACCTTGGCTAAATAATTGCTATTGTATTTATTATGACGTTTGAAGGCTAATACCTTCGGGTATTAGCTATTATTATGAAGATCTATATATTTGGTATTTGTTTATCTTGATTTATCGTTGAATGCTTGTTTATGTTTATCAATTTATACTTGTTTACGCGCTTTAGTATGCGACCTATCATTCAACTGGATCTAGTGATACGGACCAAGTAAATCTAGAGTCTGGGATAACTCTCCATATAGTAATTTATACATCTAGAATCATAGGATCACAAATATTGTCCTTCTAAATCTTTATATAGGATACGCTTCGGGCTTAACTTGTTAATTGGATATTGCCAATGGTTTATTGATCGTGTTGATTAGAAGGTGAACCTAGATAATTCAACAAATAATGTTCTGATTCCATTGTATAGTTGGACAAGTGGACTGCTAGTGTATAAATCGCCATTAAGCGGCAAGTGGGTAAAGTCTCTATGAGCTAAGGCTTAACAAGATCACAATTGCTTTAATCCCTAAGATAGATTATAATCAGCAAATAAGGATGCTTTATGCGGATGCTTTAATTGTGACAGAATTAATGTGTCTAGGTCTTAGGATGATGTAATGCCTAAGTCTTAAGAATGATATGCCACCTCGAGAGAAGAAGTCATTGCACTAAATAAACAAACCAACTTTCTAATCGGATTAATAATGGTTAATACAGTTTTCTTATATTTGGCTCGACCGCTCTTTTATATTTTGTTTATTTTCTTGCGTGGGTTAAAGTGCCTTGAATTGATTGTAGTCACCAACCAAACCGTGCCAGTCTCTTAGGCTGAAAACCCCATTTTCCCGTTAGAATTAGGATTAGGACTGACATAGGTTTAGAATAGGATCGAATTAACATAGATTATATAACCAAGATATTAATTAAATTGATAGATTTAACCTCGCTTCAAGTGTTTGACACCCTACTTACCACGAAACTACTACCGATCAAGTACACTGCCCGTTAAAGTGTTGTTTTTGGTTTAGTCGGCAAAATATAAATTTAAAACTTGAATCAATAAAATATACATCACACAACGACACATCAAATGTAAACCCCAATTAATGAAGTACTTTTAGTTACAAGTATCCCTTACTTGCTTTCTAGACTCAATGTGAGAAGAAGTTGTATTTACTCACTCACACTGAAAAACACTTAGACTATATTTATATCTAAATAGGGGGATATTGTTAGGCCCATTCAGTGCCTAATGATCTTTCACTTAGGATTTGAATACAAAATAACCTAAGTGTTAATTTCCTTTAACATTCCAAGGTCACTGAGTGAATAGTCACTCAGTGAGTTACCTTCAAGATGCTCAGCCTGAGTCTACAAGAAAGACTCTAGCATTTAGTGAGGCAGTTTTCAGTGAATGAAGCCTGAGCCAAAGAAGAAGGTGATGGGTTCAGTAAGTTATGGGCAATAGACTCACTGAACTCCATACGATCTCCAACAACTAGAAGAGCTTGAAGACGAAAGACTGAAGAATAGGCGGGATAGTTTAAAATAGATAAGTCCAAGCTCTTATCTGCCTGAAGTCAAACTATAGTGAATAGGGTATAAAGACACGGTCAATGTCATCAACTGACCTTAGAAAGTGTGTTTGTCCCATACTTAGAATAGAATTGTAATAGAGATAAAGGTGTACAATATGTACTAACCTATCAGCATTGGGACACGCACTTATCACCCATGTGGGTATGACCCTACCTGTGTAGTATAAATATAAAACGTCTTGTAAAGGAGTAGGTTAAGTTTGTACATTCAAAGTCGTATATTTCACAAACACCTACTCTTCCAATATCTACTAAGTCCCTAAGCAAGCTTAGTTGGTTGGCATGGTAGTCAGCTTTGCTTAACACTTTAGGTTTATGCAAAGTTGTTAGTGAGGAGATCACACACACATATTGTCATTCAATCCTCATTGTAGTTTCGCATACAATGGGGTATAATTCTTAATAAATATAAGAGTTAAACATTGAAAATTAGTTTCGTGTTCTTTACTGTTTTATACATATATCTTGTCTAAACTAATTTTCATTCACATTACTTAAAGCCATAAGTTAGTTTATCTTAACTTTTTTTAGTTTTGGTCACTAACTCAAAGGGAACAACAATTGCCACAAACATTGTTGGAAATATACAACAATGCAAAAAAATGCACAAATAACAACATCAAGAAATGACCAAAACTGCCTAATTTAAAGTCAAAAGGTAATTTTTTCCATGAGTGCCTCATAAGCACAATCCACCAATCCCAATTGCTACAAAACACCATCTAGTTTCAACACTAAATCCACCCCCTCCTACACCCAATCCCTAGTTCAAACATTATTCCACTATACACCATCTGGTTCTAACATTATGCCACCACCTCCTACACCATCTGGTTCTAATACTATGACATCACATGCTACATATGGTTCAAACACTAGTGTAGGTTCTAACACTATGCCATCACATGCTACAGCTACTTCAACACGAACAAACAAAGGAAAGTGTCCTTTGATTCCTAAAAAAGGCAAACCTGCTAAAAGTAGTGCTTCTAGCAGCAAAGCTGGTTCTAAGGGTGGTTCTAGCAGTAAAGGTGGTTCCAGGGGTGGTGTAAGCAAAAGAGGAAGAGGTTCAAGCAAAAGAGGTGGTTGTTTCATACCATTACAAGGTTTAAGGGATGAATCAGATGAGGTAATGTACTAACTTATCCTATTTTCACTTTTAACAAATTTATGCATCTGATATGAATTTTATGTAAATGTGCAAGGGGTGTTTGGATAATGACTAACCAATTATTAACTTATCTAAGAGTATCAATTTAAAATGGATATGGAGGCTATGTATAAAATGGAAGCAGAACAAATTATAAATGAGTATGAACAGACAAGGATAAGAAAGTTGCTGAAAGACAATGATGAGGATGACCAGTTTTGGGAGGACCGTGGTTTGCTAGAAGAACCTAATGATGACAAAGGTTTGCTAGAAGATGTATATGCTGGAAAACGACTAATTATTGAAGATGACTCATTACAAGTTGGAGCAAACTTACCTACACAAGAAAGTACAGTTGAAGCCAACCCAAAACCTACCAGATCCAAGAAAATCAAGCCAACTCAAGATCCAAATCAGATGATTATTTTTCACAAGAACAGAGGCAGATATGAAAGAATTTTCAATTAGAAAATGAAAAACTTCAAGTTTGATGAGCATGGTACTGGATCTACTCAAGAAAAAGCATTTGATGTTGAATGATGTTGTTTTATTTATGTATTTTAACATTTCAGTCTCTGTAGATGTGGTTAACCTAAACACTATCTTTTGTAATCTGTAATATGGTAGATGGATAGGGTTTGCAGCCAATAGTTGCATATTTTGTAAGACAATTGCTACCTTTTGTACCCTACCATGTGCTACCAAGAATCTATGCAAATGACATATTAAATTTTCCCTCTTGTTTTACCCATTTTATTACTTTGATAGTTGAGTTTCTTGTCTACCATTAAATTGGATTTAGTGTTTTCTGCATATGCATGCTGACTATAAAAGTGCAGTCAACAAATCTGGCCTTTAATAATTCATTTTGTGTCCTATATAACAAAACCGCCATTATCTTCTTGAACCCTTAAACCATTGTATTGGATTTAGTGATGTCTGATCTTGAACACATAAACCACAAAGAGCAGTCAATAAAGCACTGTAAATCATAAAATCTGTACTAAACTAAACTTGTTTGATTGACTGCAAGCTGCAATTCAAACATCTGATACACATACAATTCAAAAACACACGGCAATAAATTGCAAAAATTTATACAAAATTGCCATTGAAATGGCTTCCATTAACAGCTTACAAGAAGCTGTAGAAATTATCATTCATCACAACCCAAACTTACAAACTACAAACAACGTAGGGAATAACATAAACATAGCCTACAAACTACATTTTCATCACCATAAACATCACCACAATGCAAGTAATCATGATCTTCATAAACCTGCTACTTTTTCTGCTTTGTTCAAACTTTGACACCAATCCATCAAGTTCAATTTGAAGCCTTCCAACTGATCTTAAGCCCTTAGATGCTCAACATACAGAAACCTTTCATCAAGATTATGAGTCACATACAATTCAAACATCTGATACTTATACCATGGACTGCTAATCTCAAGATCAATCCACCAAAAGTCATTATATTTCTTCTTATCATAAATCTGAATAGGAAAGGTAAAACGTTTAAAAACAATAATTGTAACACCAAATCACATAAAATTAACCCAACAACTGCAACACCAAATCATGGAATACTACACATCTACCTAGAGTCGTACTTACAATACAATTAAGAACATTTACTTACATTCGAATTACGACAATTTAGAAATCGCCTACCAGTGTTCAAATCTGTCCATGACACGAGTTTAACCAAATCCTAAGTAGAAAAATAAGTCGCTGAACGAAATTATATTCAGCGAGTCATCCTCAAGAAGTTCTTCAGAGTCTGAAGAAAAGACTCGGCACAACCTGAGGCAGATCTCAGCGAGTGAAGAAAGGACAAGGATCAGGATGATGGAGTTAGTAAGTGTTGACAATAGCTTACTAACTCCCTGAAGACTATCTCTAAAAGAATACAACCTGGAGATATTGGCGAGAACTTCCTAAAAGCAAAAGAAGACAAAAGTACAAGGCTAAAAAGCAAATAGTTAAAATAACTATTTGCTTTGTACTTTGATGTGAAGTGTTCATGGTTGCATATAGGACAAGCACATGCGACTTTACTTTTGTATACAGTATCAGGTTGTAAATGTAGATAGCATGGATTCCTAAACAAACACAAAAATACAAAATGTATCAGTTGATAGGTGATAAGTGCTTAATTACACATATCTTTTACCTCTAAAAACGAGCTTAAATGACCAAAAACAGACAAAAACTGTCCCCGGTTTTGTTGTTACCGCCAATAACTGAGTAAATTCTTTATGGTCAAAGATAACAATGAAAGAGTTAATTTAAACCATTGAAAAAGTACAAATTGTGTTATTAGATATCCTTACCGGTCTCGGAGTTTAAAATATATATCATATAAATTTGCACGATTTTAGGGACCAACAAGTGGTATTCAAGAGCCTATGGATTATCTATAGATTTAAGTTCATTTGGATACCAAACTTAGCTTGGATATCGGGGGACTCATCTCCACATTTCATCTCCATATCATCCGACGAAGGAGATTAAATCCCCAATTTACACTGCAGGGGTATCTTGGTCATTTCAGTCTACTATATAAATATATTTTTCTTTAATAAAAACTCATTTAACACACACACACACACACACAAAGCGTGTTTTTTCTCTCTCTACCAACAACATATCAATCACCATCAGGAACAAATTCATTAGATCTACTCCTAACATCTAATCATCACGAGCATCAATACGAGCATCACGAATATCTAATTGATTGATCTTCGATCGATTATCTCATTCTTTAGTTGATTAACATTAGGTTAGATTCATCAGATCAGATCTGTTCTTATTTTAGCTTATTTTATGTGAATAAGCTTATTAATTTATCATCATCCGAATTTATAAGCTTATTATTCAGCTTATTTTGATCGAATCTCTTAATTATTTGTTATTAGTGATAAGCTAATTTATTTAGGTTCTTTATGTGAATAAGTTTATGTATTATCATCATTTGAATTTATGTTGCTGAATTATAAGCTAGCTTGTTAGCTTATTTTGATGAATTATAAGCTATCTTATTAGCTTATTTATGTTGCTAGTGTTAATAAGCTTTATTATTAGCTATTTTTTATGTTCTGAATAAGCTCTATTAGATTAATTTGTTGATGTAAGCTGAATTAAGGTTTATTTAGCTTATCAGTTAGCAATAAGCAGTTTTAAGTAGTTTTTGGTTAACGTGTTTGATACATCATATATGATATATCATATATGATATTGCTTTGTGATATGTTTATGACATGTGATTATCATAAATGATATTTTATTTTTCCAAAAAATAGTTTATTTATTTTTTATATTCATTTTATATTTTTAGAATTGAAGAAAATGAATGCTTGTTCATTATGTGGAAGTGTTGATCAAAACAAGAGGAGGTGCCCTAAGAGGTTTAAAGATCAAGAACAAGTCGTGGTTCAACATTAAGTTGTTGTTCAAGAAGAAATTGTTGTTTAAAAAAGTACTCTTTTATGTTTGATTATTATATGAACAAGTGTATAATTTTTTTTTCACTTGAATTTTATTATTTTTGATCTTACATGAATGTGATTCTATTATATATCATATGTGATGTGATATTCTAGAAAATCATATATGATTTTACATCAGTTTCTTTTACATTTGAATTATCATATATGATATTTGTATTTTACAATTTGGTAACAAAGTATCATATGTGATTTCTTTCATAAATCACATATGATTTAACATGATCATCACTGATTTATCAACTATCATAATTGATGTTTAAACAATGATAACATGTGATCCTGTTATAATGTTATTTTTACAAGTGATTATGAATGTGTGCATAAAATTTAAACAAAATAGACATAATATTCAAATTCAAATCTGCAAGACAGTGTACTAGTTTCAAATGGTTTACAAAATCGTCTATAGAAAATAAATGGAGATCACATTTTTTTTTTTGCGTCTTTGCAAACCCCATACTCCGTTCTTGGCAATCTCTCTGTTGTAGATTTTCATATGCATCATTAAGAAACCTCCACACTCCGTTGCATTGTCTTTTTGTAGCTCACTTTGGTCTGATGATTGTTGTTTTTTAATGTTCATTTCTCTGGCCTTGAAAACAGATTTCTCTACACAAAAATAAAGATTTGATTTTGTTTTCAAGCACATTATCATATATGATATATAATAGTGTTACAGAAGTAGACTTTCAAGCAGATTATTATATATGATATTATACATAAAACTAACTTTTAATTACTCACCAGGAGATCACAGAGTTTCTTGTATTTTTATTTTCAAGCACATTATCATATATGATATATTATAGTGTTATAGAAGCTGACTTTCAAGCAAATTATCATATATAATATTATACACTAAACTAACTTTTAATTACTCACCATGAGATCACAAAGTGCTTATATATTATTTTCAAGCACATTATCATATATGATATATTACAAATGCTTAAAACCTAACTTATATCATGTATGATACATTACATAAGTTTTTACAGTTTGTTTAGGCAACTTATCATATATGATTTTTCACTAACATGTCATATTATATATGTTTAACGTAGAATAAGTCTTTGGCTTCGCCTCATGTTTAGCCTACACCTTCACCAAAAGCTTATTCGTGCTTTTACTTATTCAAACTAACTTCTAGTTCATTATTTCGTCTCTAAAATCACAATATCATCAACAAATTCTTTATGAATAGTGAAAACTTAACTTCTAATCTCTTATTTTCTTCGTTAAAGTCTTAATAACATCAGCATACTCTATCTAAAACTTACTTATCATAATTGTATCAAAATATTATCATTATTAACTATATAAACATAATAAATTAAAAAAAAATACAATATGTTCATCAAAAACTTTAGAAACATTAAAATATGTAGATGAAGTGTTTTATACATGAATTAGTGATTTTAAGCTTATATTTCATCAGCTTTTACTCGAATCCTCATCTTTAAGCTTAATTGTTAAGATTTGTTCTTCAACAACATCAACGACATCTTTTTTTTTTCATTTTTAATGCGATTCGTGGATGATCTTTGATTTGTGTATGTGTTTTAGTGTGTGTATTTTTGAATCGGTGTAAAAGTATGTGTTTTTAGTGTGTGTGTTTGATGAGAGAGAAAAAGAATAATATCTAGATCTAGATGAGATGAATTGGTGTGGTAGGTGTGTGAGAGAAAATAACGTAAATACCCCTCCGTTCTTTTTTTTTTGTTTTAATTAAAATATCCTTTTAATTCTAGCATTTGATCTATTTTAGAAAGAGGGCAGAGATTGGTCTCCTCGTATCAAAGAAAGAGAAAGTATTCAAAATAACTCCCCTCTTATTCTTATGATCCAGATCCTTTTAAAAGGTTACTACTAATAGCATTTGAGATATGTCATAATAGTGTATCTTCAAAAATTGCTACTGATATTGCAACTTTTAAAAAAAAGATGTACACTATTATTGACAAAAAGCCAAAGAGGAGAGTTATATTGGATACCAAAAAAAGGTTGGATACTAGGGGACTCATCCACATCATCCATCTAAAAAGAAATCAATGGTTGTGATTAAAAGCATTTAATTATTTCACCTATTTTTTAAAATTTAAATATCTCATAAACCGTTAATCGTTAAGCAAAAAAAAATATACCATCACGACGAACATTTAATTATCTTTCTATAGATATCCACTTTGATATACTTTCGACAAAAAAAAAATTTACGTTTTTTTCACGTCTTTTTCATCTTTTTTCCACGTTTTTTTTCAGATTTTTCACGTTTTTCACTTTTTTTTTACGTTTTTCACCTTTTTTTTTACGTTTTTCACGTTTTTCCGTGAAAAAGTTTTTTTTTCGTTTTTTCCGTTTTTCACGTTTTTTTCTCGTTTTTTTTCCGTTGTTGAAATTTGCATTAAAAATCATATATGATATAACACTAATATCATATATGATTTAACACTAAAATTAAATATCATATATGACATAGCACTAATATCATATATGATATAACACTATCATATATGATTTAACACTAACATCATATATGATTTAACAGTAAATCTAAATATCATATATGATTCTCATGCAAGTTTCAACGAGAAAAAGTCGAAAAAAATATGAAAAAACACGAAAAAAACGAAAAAAAAAATTTGTCGAAAGTATATCAAAATGAGAAAACGTGAAAAAAAAACGTGGAAAAAAAGTGAAAAAAGTGAAAAAAACGTGAAAAAATTTGAAAAAAACGTGACAAAAACTTGAAAAAAACCTTACAAAAACTCTGAATTTTTTTTTGTCGAAAGTCTTTCAAAGTGGATATCTATTAGAAGATAATTAAATGCTAGTCGTGATGGTAAAATATAAATAATAATTATTTTTTTTTCGCTTGAAGATTATCGGTTAGGAGATATAAGATTTGAAAAAAAAGGTTGAAAATAATTTTGGGTTTAATCTTATCCATTAGATTAAGATGAAGATGAAGGGTGAAGATTGGTCCCCTAGTATCCACAAAAAACTTTTTATCCAAATGAACCTAAATCAAAGCGAAAACACAACCTATCATGAAAACCAAAAACTTTAGAAACATTATACGTCATCAACAACCACACAAAACATTACACATAACCATCTTATCTAAAAAAAAAATAAGAAACAAATCACCATCACAAATTCTCACACAAAAACCCAAATCCAAACTGTCACCTTCAACAAACACCAAATCAAACACAAACATAAACACAACCCAGAATCACATAATCACAACAAATATCAAAAACAACACAAACAAAATCACATATTCACAAAAAATCAAAACAACATCACGACAACAGCAACAATTCACAAACTCAAATCATAACCCACGTCACAAACCCAAATCCTATCACCTCATCATTAAATCCCGATTTCGATTAAACCAAAACTCATCAAACCTATATCTCGATCTATTCACACCGTCAAAGAATAACAAAAAACCTTCACTAAAAAAACACTCATGTCACACCACAAATCCAGATCCAAATCGTGATCAATAACAAAAACCAACATTAAACACCACAATCGAAATACTAAAAAAAAATCGATACTGCCCATAACCAAAACCAACCATGACATAATAAATCATCACATCACGACATCACTTCAAATGACAACTTCCACGTCACAAAGCAACCTGAAAATCTTGATGTGCTTATCAGATTCGATGTGTTTGTTCAGTTTTTTTAACTGAAAGAGCTTCGGTGGGTTTTAAGTTGGCGGAGAAAAGTTCGATGTAGAACACTTAATTAAAAAACAATCAACTTCTTCTCAACCATCTATTTTTATTTGCATCTTTTAGATTAATTCATATTTTAATTTAATTAAAAACCACACTTTCATTTTATTTTTTTTAAATTAAATATCTCACAAACCGTTAATCGTTACGTAAAACGAAACATATTATCGCGACGAGAATTAAATCATTTTTCTATAGAGGGGAACTTCTATATACTTTTGACGAACTTTTTTTCGATTATTTTTTTCAGTCACGTTTGAAAAAATCACATCTGATTTTACGAAATCACATGTGATTTTACGAAATCACATGTGATTTTACGAAATCACATGTGATTTTTTTAGACGTGACTGAAAAAAATTTCGAAAAAAAAATTCGTCGAAAGTATATAGAATAGCCCCCTATAGAAAGATAAAAAAATACTCGTTGCGATGGTGTATTTTTTTCGTTTGACGTAAATTTAATTATACCATCGCGAAGAGAATTAAATTATCTTTCTATAGACGGGCACTTTTATTACTTTCGACCAACTTCTTTTTTTAAATTTCCGCCCAGAAAAAATCACACGTGATTCGAAAAATCACATGTGATTTCTTACATTAAAAATCACACGTAAATTTGTAAATTCACATGCGATTTATGAATTTATGGAATCACACGTGATTTATTATTTTAAAAATCATAAGCGAATTTGTGAAATCACATGCGATTTATGAAATAGCACGTGATTTTTAAAAACAACAAATCACATGTGATTTTATGAAATCACATGTGATTGTGCTACAAATCACATGTGATTTTTTCAGACGTGACTGAAAAAAAATTCAAAAAAAAGTTTGTCGATAGTATATAAAAGTGCCCCTCTATAGAAAGATGATTTAATTCTCGTCGCGATGGTGTATTTTTTGTCGTTTGACGATTTACCGTTTGCAAGATATTTTATTTTTAAAAAAGAGATGGAAAGTGGAGTTTTTTAATTGTTTTTTTTTATTTGATGAAAAATGGATGGCTAGGATGTGTTCTTTTGTTCTTTGAGATGATATTGTTCTATCATGATCTCACCTCTAAGTTGATGAGCAACCGAAAAAAAGAGGATTCAGGTTGTGAAGTTGTTCAGTTGTTTATATACTAAAGAAAACAAAAGGGTGATTTCGATGGGTATAAGATTCAGCGGGACTCATAAAAGTAATGTTTAGTTTCTTTTCTTAGGGTGGAGAGTGTGGTTTAAGGTTTTCCTTCGACACGTGAGCTCCACATCATAAAAAAACATTTCATTCATATTTTTCTTTAACTTTCCCTCAAACATTCCACCACCTTCTCTATCTTTCACTAATTTTTATTACTTTTAATCATTTAAAAATACCCACAAAATACTAATCCTTACTCACAACACAATAAAAAACTCTTTCTCTCTCTTTGAAAATATATTCTCTCTCTTAAATGCGTTAAAGGCAATTTGTTTTAAAAAACTCTTTCTCTCTCTCTCTTAAATGCGTTAAAGGCAATTTGTCTCTTTATTGTTGATGGGGGCGGGACTCAACTCCCGAAAAAGCAAAATATTTCATTTTCCCGAAAAATGAGGTACCATAATTTACTTTTTCCCGCCAGGGGAATAGTGTTTCCCGCTTATCTTTCATCTCCACACCCTTTACTCTTAACTGATATCGAAAAGAAGGGACTAAGGATTGTGAGGCTTGAGTTTGTTTATGAGAAACTGATATGTGTTCAGTTTAATGGGTGTATGGGTTTGTTCAGTTACAAAAAAAAACTGAATGATATAGGGGTTGTTCAGTTTTATAGAGAATGGGAATGGTGTAGGGTGTTCGGTTTTTTAAGAAACTCAAGAATATATTGATGTACTAGTTTATTGACTCGTGAAATTCACGGGGCCTTAAGAAACCGTTAACACTGTTTATGGTTGTATTATTTAAATAAATTGCATGTTAGATGTATGAATAGAAAATATTAATGCTAATTTACAATATAAATAAATTATTGAACACTATAAAAGACATTTAATTTTAATAACCCATGAAATTCACGGAATTAAATGGAAAACTATGAACCAGATGGAGAATGTATTATCAATGGACATTTAACATATCAATGATTGACCATAAAGATTATATGTGTAAAAAATCTGTTAGATCAAAGAAGTATTATATTATAAGCATTAGATGCTGAATAGATGTCGAAAGTTAAGACTTGCCTTTTATAATGTAACAAAGTTAAACGGGTTACATTTAAGTAGCGGGGTTAGAGGTCATTCACACGCTATCAATAAGTGATTTGCTATTAAACTAAAACTATAAGTCACATAAAAAGGGTTGTCAACGTGTTTTAGTGTCCGATGTTTAAGACAACACGGTGTTCTATTCTTCTCCTTTTCTCGAAGTCTAATTAACTCTATTTTCGGAAACTATAGCATTTATATACGAAGTTACATATTTGAACTAATATAGGAAAATCTAATAATAATGACCAAAACAATCATCAATTTTCACAGGAACAAATTATTATAATATATATTCGTTTTTGTATTGTGTGTCAGAAACAAATATATACATGTGCTTGTTAAAAGATAACATACTTTGCTAAGTTGCTTCACGGCCAATAAGACACACCATCTTTAGTAACATATGCTTTGTGTAGCTTGGAAATAGTATTATTAAATAATCCATCAACATCCATTTTAATTCCAAACAACTCATACATATATATGCTTATGTTGCTCTCAACCAAAATGCATGAAAAAGGTAAAAAAAAAAAAAAACTTTTACGACATTAAAAATAAAAACTAAATTTGAAGAGGTTTGCATCTTTGGTAGTTACTGTTTTTATAAAAAATCAAACATAGTTAACGCTCAAGTCACATGATTCTTAATAGATTTTCTTAAGTAACTTGCTGCAATGACTCGTAATCTACCTGGTATAAAAGTCTGTCATATGTTACAGTAGTATAAAATAAATTAAATCGTAAAGGCAAAACACATCAGATTTTCATTTTCATGTGGGACAACAACATTCATAAAGTATTTTTGATATGTACTCGTGATTTAATTTATGATCTGGCATATATGTTTATATTGCTCTTATTTTTATACACAAAAACCTCATTATAATTACATGGTGGTATAGTAGTTTTGAGTTATTTAGATTTATCTCATTTCGACCTATTTTATAATTAAGCGATGAGTATAGATAATGTATAATGTATGCACAATTTGAATGATAAGCCGATAACCACTTCGTGTAAGTCTTTACATGTACTTTTGAAAGACATAAACTCCTAACAGTCAAACCAATTCAATTCTCTAATATTTCCAAATATCATGAATTACTTAATAGTCTCCAATAAATGACATATGTATTGCTCAAAATAAAAGGTATAAACTTTTAATTTTCAAGTCGTATCCGAAGCCAAAAAATGACAAACAGCTTTATTTTCTTCACTATCAACTCAAATATTTCCCGTATTCACTAAACCTCAGACGTTCCCCAAATGTAACCTTGAACAAAGAAAGTAACCAAGTTTATAGATGAGTATTTGTTTTGTAAGATAAGTTGGACAACAATATTATGGCATATCTGACTCCCAAAATGAATTTCTGGTATAAGAAACGTGGCTGCAAACCCATGTATTATATATAGATATAGATTTGTGAAATGTTGAACACTGGATGAGTATTAGTGTTGTCAAAACAAAAATGACCCTCTATATTTACTTAGAATACAAATTAATCCGTCACCACATATTCGAAATTTGCCAAGCCAACTTTCAAGACCAATGGTTGACGTGACTTTTGTAGTTGCAAAGTACTTTTCGACAACAAAATAATATGATTCTTCATAAATAATTGAGCGTTGTTTGTCAAACAAATACACCATTTTAGAAAAACTTACCCTCTTAGAAGCTTAAAACCACAACCTTAGCACATAACAAATACTTAACTATATAGTAATTACGTGGTCCGATCTTAATCTTAAACTTCATGTAATAGATTCATCAACTTGCTTGCTTAAGCCAATCAACCCAACAGTCAACAAACATAAACTGGAGCTCAACTACATCAATAGATGCGTTAGAAGTTGCAAGTTAGCAACATAATGATACTATAACATCCTTGCGTATTTTGAATCCATTTGACATGAAATTACAGAAATGTTAACTTCGGAACCTGGATTACAAACCTCTTCTTTATCCACTACAGATGTCTTAATATTTTTGGCCATATGCTTATCTTCATAGACCTTATTAACTTTCAATGGTGTAAAACAATAACCTTCAAAACGTGACCAATCAAATTTCCACATATTAAGAGGTTATCTACTTATCCAATCGATCAAATAAACATAATTGTATACTAAACTTGACACTATACAAATATAAAAAAGCTTTAAACAAACTTAATATGAAAAAACTTATTAGTAAGTCAACTCAAAATACTTAAGACTTCACCCAATAAGAGATGCACCATATATGTTTTTTGCAAGAAGAGTCTCGAATCAAACTTCATAATCCTTCTGACCTTCTCGAAGATGCACCATATAAGATTCAAAATAACTTGATAGCTCAACTAGAAAGCTTCCGACCTTCTTGAAGATACTGAAAGCATTTAGCATATAGATGAAAAACAAATTCAAGGGTATAATGAAAAAAAATTGGAATGAAACTGGAATAAATTTATTACATAACATAAGGAATTGAAATTATAATCATAAACTACTCAAAAAAAGTTCACCTTTAATTCATTGACAAATTTGTTGGAATTTGATAATTTTACAAATCTAGCTGAGTTCACCTACAATAATGAATATTGAAAATATAAAAAACCTGGCGTTAAGGATATCTGTTTGGGTGTCTTTTGGTAGTAACTAATTCAGTATCTTTAGTTTTTCACCAACATTTACGAAGTGACTGGTAGAATCATAGCTCGGCTACAATAAACTATACCTTACTGAACGAAGTAAGGTGTGACCCAATCTTTGATTGTGTAGGACTCGTTCAAAACAGGTAATAAGCAATGAAAGGGAGAGTCGCTTGTTTATTTTTTTTTTCACTATTGCAAAACTGCGAGAACACCTTTTATACCCTTGCTCACCTTTGACCAGCAGGTAAGGCCTGATCTCCTTTAGCTTGTACATGACTGAGCTCCTTTACATCACAAAATGTACGAATGAATATCTGCAAGAACAATGTCATACCAAAGTTGTATAAATAACTAAACCGAAACTACTCTTCATTTTACAATTAGTTTTAAGTGTTCCTAAAAGACATTTGTATATATTCTTCTCTATACGACAACGGGCAGTGGATACAAATATAAAAGATATTATATGCCTATGGTAGCATGATAATTATATTCAGAGTATGCATCCAATTAACCTAACTGAGATCATCAGATTTACGTAAAGGGTTAGTAAAAAGGTGCTTAATGCATAGAATCAGCCGAATGAACAATCCTTATAGCAATTAAAAATATTAATTTCTTTGTCAAAGTTGTCTCCATTTTAGCTGCTAAATTGACCTTGATAAAAACAAATGAGTTGACTTTATTCAACACTAAGTAGGGTGTCAATGACTCTTAGCTTGTATAGTGCTCGTTCAAAACGGGTAATAAGTATAATCATATATATATAATAACTATGAAGAAAAAAAACAATTGTAACATGCTCTCACCCTGTGCTTCTTAGCTATACGGTTTTAAAAAGAGACAACACCTTCTTTTCTTTGACTCGTGACTTAACTTGTTATGAGAAGGGATTTCAGAATAAGTGATTTTGTTTTAGTACCTTCACTATGAACACAATGTCCCACTCTAATACTTTTTATTGTAAGGAAAAAATATAAGTAAAATATATGAAATTTGACAAATCCAAGTGGAACAATAAATCAGAACTATGATTCAAAGCAAAACATATACAGCTATGGCTTGAGTGAAGATGTACCTGATAAATGGTTGGCACTAAAAGTAACAAAATGATCATTGACAAACCTTTGTGTGATTTAGTAGCATGAGTTTATTCACCTTTAAACAAACCTTTGTGTGATTTGGTAGATTACAGAAGGCTTGTCGATTTCTTTGCTAAATTTTTACACTTTGGCATGCACTATAAATGGATGGGTACCGCTGATTTATTTGCTGCAAACTGACAAATTCCGCAAATAGTTAACACAAGCAAAGAATATCCCAATTATTACAATCAACAATAAATATAAGCAAAATTACTTTTTGAGTAAATGGATAGAAGCAAAATTGTCTATTTCAAAAAGAAGAAAAACATATACGTGCAACCCCATAGACTTTCATATAATATCTGAAGCTGCTAATACAAAATTGCCCATTTCGAAATCCAATATAGAAAATGCTTATCTACGAAGTGGGTGTTTGTTATTTGTTAATGATGGTTATAAAGTAGATAAGCACTTTTAAGGGTATGGAGAAAAGGGAGCTGCTTATTCGAACATAAGTTCTTGCGTAAGGGCGAAATAAGTAGTTCTAATACGCTCTTTGGAAGTTGCTTGTTTACTAATTAAGTAGTATGTAAAGAGTGTTAATTATTCACTTAAAGGAGAGAGATATGATTTGGTGGGTTTCCCAATTAAGAGGGAGTAAAGGTTTTGGGCACACGTTTTTTCCCACTAAGAGGAAAGTAAACAACCCACTAATTTGATTACCACAGTTTGTAAGTCCAAAGGAGTGATACAACAAATCATAAGAATTAACATAAGACACTTTACTTTATAAAAGCAGTGATAATTTTTCTTGTGCATCTTAAATATAGGCTAAGGATCTTAAAAGGCTTTTGACGAGACCCATTTTAAAATCTACCAAAAATTGCCTGTTTGACTCATTCGTTAACCCATGGGGTGTTGCTATTTTGCCACATTTACCTCTGAGAACAAATGAAACCTCAAAACCCTTAATAGCAAATAATAAAGTGTTGCAACTGTGAATTTTCATTTATCGGAGGCTTTACAGTATGATCTTTTTTTTGGCTTAAGGGTTTAAACCCGGTGAATAAACAGTATGATTTACCAAGAACACGTAAAGGTAAAATATTGACTATTGCCGTAAACAAAACACCATTCATGGATAAAAAAATTAACCTTAAAATCTCAATTGCACCAATTTCTGCTAAATTTAATAAATTAGTTTCTAAGTTCAAGCTCTCAAAACAAAATAATATCAATGGAGATTGTAACGACACCTGGAGTTTTGTCTTGCGGCAGGTTCATCGTTTCACTGTAATAAAGTTAAACTACAAATCCAAAGAACCCACATCAAATATTATCATTGAGCATATTACAACTGGTATGCATATATAAACACAATGACCTACCAAGAGGATCAATCACCTATGGCCTGCGTTGATTGCTACTCCTGCAAATTACCAAAACAAATTGAAAAACTGACCAACAAAAACAAAATGCTGTTTGATGAGAACTAAATTATAATTGAAAAAGAATCCATAGTGTGTTAAGAAGATAAAGGAGAAATAATGGTTTAAGTGATCTGGAAAACAGGTTTTGAATTTTAAAATTGAGCACAATTAAAAAAAAAGTGCATCATATTAAGATACGATTCACTAAAATACCACATCAAATTTTCATTTTAGCATTTCATCAAACAGTTGGTGTTCCTCAATTGTTTCACTGGATCCACCATCATATTTGAACTTGGAAAAATACAAACGTTAACAAAAAATGACAGAAAATTCCACCTCAATCAAAGTTTATCATAAATAAGGGCAACAATTATCAATCGAGATCTTATGGTACTTTCAAGACTTAACTTTGCAGGGATGCCATTCAAATCCAAAGCCTAAAATTGAAAATGATCCACGATATAAAATTCAACTAAAACAATTACCTCATTGTTAATGGCTTGCATTCAATCTTGTTTTTCATATTTTATAAAACGCCTGCGAAACAAAAGCAAAAAAATAAAATTCTGAAGCACATAAACTAATTTAAAGATGTAATGAATCTGAACCGAATCCGTAACAATTAGAGGTGGCAAAACGGGCGGACGGGCGGGCACGAGCACCGGGCAACGGGCTAAAACGGGCACGGGCTAAAAAATGCACGGGCTAAAACGGGCACGGACCAAACGGGTACTTATGGGATAAATGGGCTTTTGGGCGAATCTTATTTATTTAATTCTTTTTACGTTTTCGCCGGTTTTTTTACGATTTCGCCCGTTTTTTTACGATTTCGTCTGTTTTTTTACGATTTCGTCTGTTTT
The DNA here is from genome assembly GCA_026074375.1 of Tanacetum coccineum. Classification (NCBI taxonomy): domain Eukaryota; kingdom Viridiplantae; phylum Streptophyta; class Magnoliopsida; order Asterales; family Asteraceae; genus Tanacetum; species Tanacetum coccineum. The sequence goes on along the minus strand of BQNB010082174.1, from coordinate 8,550 downwards.
TTAACGTTATCGTCCGTTTTTGTACGTTTTCGTCCCTTTTTTTACGATTTCGTCAGTTTTGTTACGATTTCGTCCGTTTTTTACGATTGCGTCCGTTTTCATACTATTTCGTCTGTTTTTTTACGATTTCGTCTGTTTTTTTTACGATTTCGTCAGTTTTGTTACGATTTCGTCCGTTTTGTTACGATTTCGTCAGTTTTGTTATTCGGTCTCATGTTTAACTAGATTGTTTTTTCAACTATAGTTAAATGACAAATTTTTTTTTCAATAAAGGGGATATATATATTTTTTTTTTTGCCCAGGCCGATAGAAAGTCGTAAACGTAATTTTTTTTTCTTCTTATTTTTGACGAAAGAAGAGGGGAGTATAAAGTTTTTTTTTTTTTTCCGGCCGATGAACAGTAACCACCGGTATAAAAAAAAAATTGTACTAAAAAAAAAATTGGGCCGATGAACAGTAACCATCACTGTTCATCGATGAACAGTAGCCCGTTACTGTTTTTGGCAGTATAATGGTAATGGTAAATGAGTATATATCTATACTATTATATAAAAGCATTTACAATTGTGTGTCCCATCAAAATTAATAATAAGGAGTACAATCTTGAATGTGCCCATAAGCGCCCATCAATAATAATTTGATGGGCAAAAAGTGCCCCATAACTTTTAAAAATGTGCCAAAAAGAGCCCATAAATTACCAAATGGGCAAGATTTGCCATCTCTAGTAACAATAAATGTTCATCAATTATAAAGAAAAAAATGCAATCGGAATCATGAGGATAATAAAAAGGATACAAACACCATATGATCCGGCTTGAAGTATTGATGATGACTAAATTAATCTTTACGAATTGACCTGTTAAGGTTGCAAATACCAAAATTGAAAACATCAATTCGTTTGTTGTTAGAAAAAGATTCAAATAATTACTACTGGTTTAAAAAGAATTTCTGATGATGATCAAGCATTAGGGTTTATGACAGGTTATTCATACCTTCGAAAATAGTGAGGCTTTCTTAAAAAGAATTGACTAATAGTATTATTTTCTAAATTAATGGTTAATTAAAATTGTTAATAAAAAATAAGATACTCCATGGTTCCTTTAGAAACTTTGTGGGAAAAATTACCAAATTAGACACTCTAAAAATTCAGCATTATTTTTTAGAGGGGTATTCATGGTCTTTTTAAACTTTTGTATATTGGAATATATAGATATAGATATAGATATATAGATATAGATAGATATATAGATAGATATATAGATTCGATCAATGTTTTAATGAAGTGGGCTTCAATGGGCCTTGCTTTAGTGGGTTTGATAAAAGTGGACTTTGTGTGGATGTATACTCGAGTAAAAGTCGGTATATAACAAATTCCACAACTGAAGTGGTCTCAAACCGAACCCAATGCTGAACTAAAATTTTAACCCTTCACTGAACTAAACCCCTTTCAGCTTTGAACCCAATCCAAAACTGAAAACCCTAGTCACGAACCGGCAAAGCTGAACCCCCTGGTCACAAACCAAAAAAAGCTAAACACGGTCGCTAAAGATAAACTCAACCCCCTTCAGTTTTGAACCTTCAATTTTAATTTAATCTTGGACATTGAACCAGTCACGAAAATGGTCATCGAATCCAGTCAGATACTGAACTGAACCTCTAAGAAAAATTGAAGAACTTCAGCAACATTTACAACAAGGTATATAGCTATTTGCATTTTATTATTGTAACTCAGCGTAAGAAGAAGCCATTATGCTCACTTACTACTAATCAAACTTAGACTATTTTTCTATCCAAATAGAGGGAGATTGTTGGGTTAATTCAGTGCCTAATTGTCCTTGTATAGGATTTGTATGAAAAATATCCTAAGTAAAAAAACAAGTCGCTGAACGAAAATATGTTCAGCGAGTCATCCTCAAGAAGTTCTTCAGAGTATGAAGAAAAGACTCGGCATAACCTGAGGCGGATCTCAACGAGTAAAGAAATGACCAAGATCAGGATGATGAAGTTAGTAAGTGTTAACAATAGCTTACTAACTCCCTGAAGACTATCTCTAAAAGAATACAACATGAAGATATTGGCGGAAACTTCCTAAAGGAAAGAAATACATAAAGTACAAGAGTGGTTACTTGTACTATATTAAATCAAAAGCTTTAATATTTCCAAAAGCAAAAGATGAAGACAACGAGGACATAAAGTACAAAGTAGTTGATTGACTTTATTGAAGGTTCCAAGAGAAGCTTCACATTTTTCTTCCTATATGTACCAGGTTGTAACATAGAGATATCATGGATTCCTAAACAAACAAACAAAAATACAAAATGTATTAGTTGATAAGTTTCATCCTCTCCTAGAACATACAAAGCCAAGATGCTTGTGGTTCATATTAGGAGAGTTTATTTGTCATTCAATCCCAGTTGTTGTTCCGCCAACAACTGGGTATAATTCTTTGGTGTAGACATATCAATAAAGAGTTAAACGTTGAAAAGTACAAATTGTGTTATTAGTATCTTATCGGTCTCGTGTTAAATATATTCATATGTTTTGCACGATTTAAGGGACTCACAAATCCACATTTGCAATTAGTTGGAAATCTACGACGAGAAGTGGTTGATGATGATGACATTTGCAATTAACTTGGAAAAGAAGAATCGATTAATTAGGGTTTGGTTGTTTGCAATAAGGGTTCATAAAGTGGGGTGAAAAAAGGGGGAAAGGATGTTTACAAACGATAATCGGGTTACAAACCGGGCCAACCCATCATACTTGGACATAACCGGCCACCGTGGATTATAAAAAATAAAAATTAAATTCATTAATGACGTGGAAAAAACCGGCTAGTAGCGGGTTTCGTGGTTCATAATGGTATTAATTTGGGTAGAGTATGCATAATGAGACAAAAATAAAAGTACATCGTAAATAAATGGTTTTTATGCAAAAGAAAATAATCAAAATTCATATTCTTAAGTTAGAGGAAAAAGAAAATAAGTTGTTTAAATAACATGTATGCCCTTTAGTTGTTAGTGCCAAATATTTTAAAAAAACATATTAGTCTTTATACAATATATTTTAAAGCTTTCTTTCCTTTTCCTCCAAAAAATGAGAGGAAGATTTTTTAAGAAAAATTCCTCCCATGTTCCTTTCCACTTCTTTTTCTAGTCTTAAAAAAAATTCATTTTATTTCATTTCTTTTCAAATTTTGACTCAAGAACACAGTATCCGTGAAAGACAAGATTAAGTACGATTAAGTTTTTATGATTGTAAGTCAAATCAGCCCATCTTCTCTAGTTATACTCACCTTTTTGTTCAACAAGTGAAATTGTGGCTCGCGCGTTGCGACGTTCGTGTTTTTGTTTGATATTTTAGTGTATGTTTTGTTTCAGATTTTTCTAACTTGTTTGGTTAAATCAGTTGAATTGAGTGGTCTGGTCTAGTTATGAAAACATTGTATAACTCATTTGCCTATTAATCTTCGACATTTTTAACAAAACCGTACGTATCTCAAAAGCGTATCAATATTAGGTGTGTTTTGTTCGTAATCGAGACTCTCGTCAGTATACTTTTATTAAAGAAGTCGGTGCATATTTGTTACATATTTGACAAATAAAGTTTGTTATATAAAATAGTCGTAAATAGAAAAAGTTTATAGTTATTTATAAAATTCAAACTTTATAAAATTGTACGTCTTTGACTCCTGTGAGTTATTTTAAAGTTATTGGGAAGTTTAAGGGTGTGTTTTGAAAGTTTTATTTTCTTTTTCAAAAATATATATTAAAATTCAACATTTTTTATAAAATCATATGTATGTCAGAAGCATTGCAATATTTGGCTTGTTTTGTTCGCAATGCGAAGATCTTTTTTAGCCGTATTTTTTATGAATGGATCGGTAGATGTATGTTACATATTTGAGAAATAAAGTTTGTTATATAAAAAAGTCGCAAATAGCTAAAAGTTTAAAGTAGTTTTCATAACTTGTCGTATAGTTTGAGGGTGTGTTTTATAAAAAAAAATTAGTTTAATTTTTTTTTGACTTGGGCCGGCCCATTCATTTCTTGTTGGGCTATTTTCTTTTTCGTCGTTAAATGACGTCGTGTCCTTCTGAAAATGAGTATATATATAATGTGGTTGTGTTCCGTTTCAAATTTTTATCTCTGAATACACTTTGCAAGCTGCTCAAATTAGGGGTGGCAATTCGGGTCGAGTTTGGGTTGCCGAGTTCAGGTTGATAGGTTGGCGGGTCAGGAAATCTCAACCCGAACCTGACTCATTTAAATAATTGGGTCAACTATGTCAACCATAACATGTTTACATATAACCCGAACCTGATCCATTTAACACGTATATATGTATATATACTTGGCTTGGCAGGTTAAATAGGTTACACGAGTTGAATAGCTTAAACGGGTTTCGGGTTGACCCATTTAACCCGTTTTATATACAAAAGTTGGTACATTACACAGGTTAAACATGGTAAATTGATTTGTGGGTCGAACTGTTTAACCCATTTAACGCGTATAATAAAATATAAATAAATTTAAATTTAAGAAAAAAATCTTAAACGAACCTGATCTGTTTAATAAACGGGTTAGATAGGTCGACCTAAACCCGACCCAAATATATTTAGACTCAATCCAAACCTGTTAATCTTTGTGTCGGTTTCAGGTAGAGTTTCGTATCGGGTCAGAAATTGCCACCCCTAGCTCAAATAGCATGGGTGTTTACGAGGCATTCTGGTTTAGTTAGTTAGAATATTGGAACTATTAATCGTGGGCGGGTAATTTATTTTATTACCCAAAACCAAACCGTTTGAGGCGGGTAATCGCTCATTTTAGGTAACCGGATATGCGGGTACCCGAAATGAGCGGTTGCCCGCGTTTCGAGTCATGATTAGCCATTTTAGACATTTAAACGAGGTTAACCGTATGAATAATAGCATGATCTAGAACATAAAATTTCATTTTGTATATTAAATCAAATTCATATTAAAGTTATTCCATCACAATAATTGCAATCAAATAAACACATAACATATTAACAAAAAATATATTCCACGTTTATAGGTTAAAATCACACTAATCAATTTTCGCACATAATAATGTTTTAATGTGACATTAGGAGCAAAAAGTTGTTATGTAATAAATGTAGTACACTAATGTAATCAATACTTATACAATTATTTGAATATTTAGTTAAAAACCTTTACGTATATTATACACAGTTCCAAGGGCGAAGGAGATGGGATGGCTAGTGGATGCTAGGCCACCCTCAACAAGCCCAAAAAGCCCATAGTTATATAGCCCAAAAACCCATTTGTGTTAGGAATACGTATAGTCGGCGCCTGTTATTTTCATAGAAAAAGAAGAGTAGAGCAAACAAACGTCAGTTTCATTCCTTCAATAACTATCAGAAATTTCAATCATCAAATAAGGTATTCAATGCCAGTTTTTATTAATGATCAAAATTAGTTATTTGTGTTTGGAAGCTTTGGATAAATGAATTGAACGAGTGTTTTTTCTTCACATTAATGATCAATTGAATACTTGATAAATGATAACTATTAATTGCTTCATTACAATTTGCTTGTATGCTTATTAGTTATTACTTGTTATTTGTTTCTAGTTTTTACAAATTATCAAAATTCTAATAAAGAAGTAAAGAACTTAAAACTGGTATCAGTAGTATGTATGTCACTATGGCAATAGAGACAATACTCATGAGCGACATATCCACTGGCTGAACTGGGACCATATTTCTCGCTCTAAAGATTGTGGTGGGCTTGGTTTTCGTGATCTCTCATGTTTTAACTTAGCTCTTCTTGCTAAACAGGGGTGGCGGCTCTTTATAAACCCATGTTCTTTTGGGGGTCGTGTTTTAAAAGGAATTTATTTTCCGCGCTCTAACTTCCTAAATGCTACTAAGGGTTCTCACCCATCATGGCTTTGGTAAAGCTTACTTCAAGGACGGGACCTTCTTCTTCGTGGTATACGGTGGCAAGTTGGCAATGGTTCTAATATTCAGTTTTGGACACAAAAATAGGTCCCATATCAGGATGACTTTTACATTCGAAAACCCCGTGGTCCTTTTGCATCCAATGCCTTGGTTTCCGATTTTATTACTAATGGTGAGTGGGATTTGTCAAAACTTCAGTTTTGTGTTCATCCTGAAGAAGTTAAGTTCATTTCACAGATTCCTATATTTAGTACTTCATTGGATAAAATTGTTTGGCATTATGAACCTAATGGGAACTATAATGTTAAATCAGGTTACTACCAAGCGATTCTTAAACGTGAAGTTAACTCAAAGTCTGAGGCCTCTTCGTCATCAACGCCAAACAAAAGCTTATGGAAACAAGTTTGGAACTTAAAGACTCTTCCAAAAATCAGAATGTTTTGGTGAAAAGCTTGCTCAAATGCCCTCGCTACTTATGAGAACCTTTCACGAAGAGGATGTTATTGCTTACCGATATGTCCTATTTGTTACACCGAAATTGAAACGGTTGAGCATATGTTGTTCGAATGTTCTTGGACAAAAGTTGTGTGGTTTGGATCATCTCTCGCTCTTTGTCTAGATAATATCAGTGGCCTTATTGTTTCGCGCGTCCAACAACTATTAGATATGGTTCCTTCCAACTCAGAGCGCATAAAGTTCCACACATCTTTAGCTAATATTGCCTGGCAGATTTGGAAGTCTCGAAATGCATATGTTTTTAGTGATGTTAGGCCTTGCCCTTCAAGCACAATATCAAGGTTAGAATTGTATATCCCGGGATTTCAATTCGGTGTTTCCATTATCGCTTCCCATATCTTGTCCCTCGGTTGATCGTGATGAATCTCATGTGAGTTCACTTTTGGTGCTACTTCGAGCCCCCTACCGCCCACATCACGCTTGTAATCACTGGTGGAGCTCAATTGTGATGACGACGCGCGCCTGGAAATCAAACCGAGCATCTTCAGGTATCATTGTGCGGGACTCTACATGATCTATTATATTATGCTATGGTGAAATCACATGTACCTCTAATCCACTCACTGCTGAACTCTTAGCTATCCAAAGTGCTTGTCGTCTGGCTCTTACGTATGGTTGGCAAAATGCGATAGTTGAGTCGGATTGTAAAGCAGCTATTTCACTTGCTTCTTCAGATGTCGATCCTCCTTGGTCTTTATATGCTATTGTGGCGGACATTAGAATATGGGCTTCCCAACTTGCTCTCTCTTTCTCATGGGTTAAGCGTGAATGTAACTTAGCATCTCATCTTGTTGCTAAAATAGCTTGTAGATCTCATGAAAACTTTCTTTGGGATGATAATTTTCCGGATGTAATTACCTCCGTTGCCAGGAGTGATATAATATAGTCTTTTTTGAGGGCTTCGGCCCTTCTTGTGTAAAAAAAATGATAAAAAAAGGAAAGTGACTAGTAAGGAAAAGAGATGACCTGCTGTATTCAGTTGTTTGTAAGATCCACTGTTTTGAACATTGCTTTGTGATTTATTGGTTTGATATACGGTTATAAGAGGATGGGTTTCGTGCTCTGCCTTTAGAAATTTGGCAACAAAGGTGGCTTCTCTGTGCAATGTTTAGGGTGCATGCTATATGTACAAATAGTGTGTGTTCTTAAGATGTAGATGTTTGATATACTTCTATGTGTAGTGGCATGACAGTATGTATGATCATTGATCACAGACTCATTGGGATGTATGTATGTATGTATGTATGTATGATCATTGCTATTTGCTTGTATGCATCTCTTCTATGAACATTGCTATGTATGATCATTGATCACACTCATTAGTTATTCCTACTCCCACTAATTAAGTATGTATGATCATTGCTATGTATGATCATTGATCACAGACTCATTAGTTATTGCTTGTTATTTATTAAGTTCTAGTTTTTACTAATTACTTTGATGCATCTTTTCGAATTATGTCGTGAGTAATACAAAAATATTTGGCACCCCTTAACTTATAATGTTGGCTCCGCCCCTGTAGAGTTCGGTTCGGTTAACCTCGTATATCTAAAAATAGAAACTGAAACTGAATCGCGATAAGCGAGTTTTTTCGGTTTCAAATTTTGTAGTTTTGGATTTAGCAATTCGACTCGGTTTGTCGGTTTCTCGATTTTATAACACCGGTATTAAATAGTGTCGCATTACCTTTTCCCAATTTTTATCATGCAATAGCCACTGTCGCTACCAATATTTTTTTCATCTTTTTATTTGTTTTTTACGACGGATTTATTAGAAACTAGCAAAAAGCTAGAAAAGAATTACAAGAAAAGCGGACAAGGATGTTCCATCCAAGTAACCCAATTTAGTTTAGAATTACAACGATTAGAACATCAATTAAAAGAAATTTGAACCAAGTCATCAAAAAGAAGCTCCCTACATGGATTCGTAGCACAAAAAAGCAACTGATTCTTGAACCGCGAAATTAATCACCACTTCACATAACAAACACCTTCCAATATCTCTTTCAACAGCTTAGAAAGCCGAGAGGAATTAAGCCATAGAAGCCAATCATCATAAAAGGCTAAATCAATGTCATCGAGCTCCCAC
>BQNB010082173.1:15539-29406 GCA_026074375.1 Tanacetum coccineum | reverse complement strand
TGAGTCTCCCATTGCATTTTCTAATCTCCAACCTTTTCTCCTTGGGAACAAGTTCAAGATCAAGTTTGGCTTGTTGAGCATTAATGAAAGACAAGATTCTGCTAAGATTTGTCACAGACATATCATATATAAACAAATAAATATTTCACTGAAGGAGAATCTAGATCATGAAGAATGATTATAGATGCAAGACTGATTTTCATAGGAATTAGGCATACAAATACTAGGCAAAGAATTGACATACATGACAATTAACATGAAACTGGGAGACGCTCATAATCATATAACATCCTAACTATAGGTAGTCTATAGAAAGAAAAGCAATCACAAAAGATTTTGTAAGGAAAAACTAGTCCTAAATTAATCACTATGTGACCATTTAAGGATAACTTATACTTAGATTAGATTACTAGAGTAGATTACCAAGATTACGAAATTAGTTCTCCTAGTGAAAAACATGTATACTTCGCCTAATACATGTGTATAATTCGCCTAATTCAAGTGTGTATAATTCGCCTAATTCTGCGTGAATAATTCACCTATTAGAAACCGTATAATTCGCCTAAGATTACACGCATTATTCGCCTAAGTTTAAGGTGTATAATTTGCCTAACTTAAGGTGTATAATTCGCCTAACTTAAGGTGTATACTTCGTCTAAGGGAGGATGTATAGTTTGCCTAAAGCAAAATTTATAGTTCGCCTAGTCTATAGAACGTATAGTTCGCCTAGGCATGTGAGTACGTATAGTTCGCTTAGGTATTATTCATCTAGGCAAAGTTTGACCAACAAATTATTCACGATTTCGAGCATCAAAAACAACACAAACATGTTCGTTTAGCATCTAAGAATTCGTCTAACATATTTAACTCATGAATTAACTTCAAAAATTGTGACTTATGACTTGTTCGACTTATATGAACACGAAAACCTAAGTTCTTCGAGATTTAACATTTTAGTATGATCAATGCACTCAGACATACGCAAACAATCAATGTGGCAATCCTTAACCCAAACCTATGAACTTTTACAAGTTCTTGACCATAACCCATCAATTTTGAAAACAAGAATCACCTAAAATGCACCCATATGTTATTCCCATTCCAAATTGTTATAGGTACATGTTCTAGACTCCTATAGGACCAAAACCCCTCAATCAACTTCAACTTTAACCCACTTTTGAATTTTATGAACCCTAAATCAAGTTTTAGGGTTTTCGAGCTCAAATGGGTAAAATTGATTGAATCCTTTTGATTATGAACACATTAGAATGTTTAGAATGTAGACTTAATTTACCTTAACGTTTAAAGATGAAAAAATCTGAGGTTTTTAGGAATTTCGAGTAAGCAACAATTGAGGGAAAAAGTAAGTGTGTTTGTGTGTATTAGAAACGGGGCAAGGGGGTGTTTGTGTTTGAACTTTGAAAGTTTGACACAAATGCCCCCTAAACTACTAGACCTTATGCAATTCTCTTAATTAAGTTTTCTAAGGCAAATGAAAGTTTAACAATTAGCACATTAAGTCCCTGAAGTTTTAACTATCATTCTTAGCAACTTATTTTTGCTCTTTGCTCCCTACAAGGCATAAACAAATAACAGCTAAGGCTCACATAAGTTAAATTCAATTAACTCCCCTTCAATAGTTAACCCATTATTGTTAAAAAATGTTTCCTTTTATCACAAACTGATTTTTATGAAGAAGATATTTGACATTTTCTCCCTCTCAAACAATGACCCGTTTTCTATTTAAAGAGCTATAGTCGTTGTTTGAGTGGTCAAATATCTTCGAAAATAATTTTTCTGATGAATTTATGAGATTAATGTTTTATTTCTTAAAACAACACCTTAGAAAATAAGATTTCTCTTATTTTATCACGTAAGCGCACTGGCACGTACACTTATGGAATATAGAAAGCACGGGTTATGCTGCAAAGTAAGCACAAGCCTTTGAATGAATATGAAGTAATTCATTCCCGAGAAAAATAAATTTCCCGTTGTGAGGTCAAATTTTCTTTTTAAAATACTTGCCTTTAAGATGATGACCGGGTTGCTATCAGAAATAATAGCAAGCCATTTTTGGCATGTTTTAAAAGCTTTTGAACTTCTGTTCGAACTTCATTTACAGCCTCGTATCATTATTAAATGGCATTTCTAAGGCCGTAAATGTTATCAATTTTCAGAAGACATGACAGAGATGCATATTTTAATATTTTTTTGATTTTTTATTTTTTTATTTTCTTTTTGAAAAATTTATATAAAAGAAAAATATTTTTGTGTTTTTTTATGTTTTCTTATGTACATATGATACGGGATATACCGCGAGTTACCACCTTTACTCGTCCTCTTCCTATGTCAGACGTTTTAGCGTTTCTAGAGACATGCTTCTCATACCTAGCTTCTCGATCAAGAAATTGAATCTTTCTCTTGGCAAAGGTTTGGTGAAGATGTCAGCCAGTTGGTATTCAGTCCAGACAAAGTATAGCTCCACGATTCCATTCTCCACTTGCTCCTTTATAAAATGGTAGCGAACATCGATGTGCTTGGCTCGTAAGCGTTGAACATTGTTGTAGCATAGAGCAATGGCACACTTGTTGTCGCAGTACAGAGGAATCTTATTGAATTGAAAGCCATAATCTGTTAGCTGTGAACGCATCCATAGGATTTGAGCACAACACCCAGATAAAGTAATATATTCAGCCTCTGTACTCGAGATCGCAGTGCACTTTTGCTTCTTTGAAGACCAGCTAACAAGTTTATCACCTAAGAATTGAGCACTTCCTGATGTACTGCATCTAGTGTCCTGACACCCCGCGTGATCTGCATCTGCATATGTTGTCATAGACATACCAATATCCTTCGAGTACTAGAGTCCCATGTTAATGGTTCCCTTTAGGTATTAAAAAGATCGTTAATGCATTAAGTGGCTTTACGTTATGCTTTGCTTGATTACGAGCACATAGCAGGACTGCATAAATAAGGCCTGGTCTACTGGATGTCAAATACATGATGGATACAATCATACCACGGCAAAGTGTAGCATCAATTAGAATCCCCTGTAGATCTTCATCCAGTTTACTCTTTTCTACCATAGGTGTGTCTACAGAATTACTAGTTAGCATACCATATTTTTTAACAATTTCAAAAGCATATTTAGATTAGTTTATAAAGATGCCTCTGGATTTGAGAATTTGTAATCTAAAAAGAATGACATTTGCCCATCTTGACTTCTTGAACTTGTGGTATCTTGCTTAGCAAACTATTAACACATGGCAGTATTAGTGGATGCAAATATTATATCATCAACATAAATTTGTACCAGTAATAAGTCGTTCCCAGCTTGCCGTGTGAAGAGTGTTGGATCAACTGCACCTTTGGAGAAATGTTGTGAGATTAGGAAGCTTGACAGCATGTCGTACCATGCACGTGGTGCTTGTTTGAGACCATAGAGGGCCTTTTTGAGCTTGTACACATGCGATGGGTTGTCCTGATCAACAAATCCTTCTAGTTGAGAAACGTAGACTCTTTCTTTGAGGCCCCTCGCCATTTAAGAAAGCCATTTTGACGTCCATTTGGTAGATCGTCATATTCTTATGAGCGGCATTTGCTACGAAGATACGGATGGCCTCTATTCTAGCAACCGGTGCAAATGATTCCTCGAAATCGATTCCCTCTTCTTGCCTGAATCCTTGAGCAACTAGTCTAGCCTTATTCTTTAGTACCCCGCCAAATTCATCCGTCTTGACCTTATAAATCCACTTTAGTTTGATCAATAACACTTTATCTGGACACGGCACCAATTCCCAAACTTCTAGTCTTTGAAATTCATGAATTTCTTCTTGCATTGCATCGATCCATGATGGTTCGGTCATTGCTTGTTTGAAGTTCTTAGGTTCTACCGAAGTCAGGAAGGCATCAAAATAACACCACATGGCGTCAGTTTGGAGTTGCTTTCTCGTAGAGACAGAGCGAGAAGGATCGCCGATCACGTTTGCTATAGGATGATTCTTAGTCCATTTACCAAGGTGTTCAAATGGAGTGTGGGTTTGTCTCACATTCGATGATGACCCTTGAGAAGTTGATTCTTCATGAGGAGATTCATTAAGTGGATCATCATGAAAGATTGGTGTTTTTGGTGATTCTTCAAAACCTTGAGAAATGTTTAGAGATTGTTCTTGTTCTTGTGTTGATGGAGTACTTGATGATGGAGCATCCTGGTCAATGGAAGTTGACACAGGAGAATCGGCTAAAACCACAGCTCTCAGAGCAGCAGCTTCTTGAACTGGAGAAACAGCAATTGATGGAGGAGTGAAGTATTCATCGAACATAGGTTGAAACAAGCGATCCCAATCATCTCTTGGTGGTGGAATACAAGGTTGTTGAGGAATAGGGTTTGGAACGAGTCCTGAACTGGATGTTGCAGGAGTCATAGAATGAAGCCCGGGTCCTGAACTGAATTGTTCAAAAGCCATAGCTGTCAGCTCATCAAATGTCACATGAATTGTTTCAATAATTTTCTGGGTTCTTTTGTTGTAGATTCTGAACGCTTTCTTTGCGGGCGCGTAACCAATGAAAATACCAATGTCAGCTTTTGCATCTAATTTACCCAGGTCGTCATTGTCATTGGTAGGATAACAGAGTGCACCAAAGACATAAAAGAATGATAAATCTGGTTTCTTATCTTGCATAAGCTCATATGGAGTTTTGTTGTATCGACGACGGATTAATGAACGGTTTTGGGTGTAACAGGCTGTATTGATTGCTTCGGCCCATAAAAATAATGGAGCTTTAGAAAATATTAACATTGTACGAGCAGCTTCTACAAGAGTTCGGTTTCACCTTTCGACAACGCCGTTCTGCTGAGGAGTGCGGGCAACAGATGTTTGATGCGAGATGCCAACATTTTCATAAAATTCACGAAGTGTCTGATTGACAAATTCAGTTCCATTATCTGTTCGAACATTACAGACAGTGGCATTCAAACGAACTTGAATATTTTTGATGCATTTAATGATGGCCTCAGGAGCTTCATCTTTTGTCCTCAAAAATCTAACCCAAGTAAATCTTGAGTAATCGTCGACAATCACTAAGATATACCTTTTCCCGTTAATACTCGCCACACGCATCAGGCCACACAAATCCATATGCAAAAGATATAGTTTCTCTTGGTTAGTGTCTTCAGCTTTGGGTTGATGAGAGGATTTCTTGCTTTTTCCTAATGCACATGCTGAACACAGATGATCTTTCTGAAATTTAAGCCTTGGAATGCCTCGTGCAAGACCGTCTTTAGCTAGCTTGTTAAGAGTACCGAAGTTGAGATGAGATAAACGACGATGCCATAACCAGCTCTTAGTCTTTGACGCTTTAGATAGAAGACAGATCAGAGATGTTTTAAGCATGTCATCAAGAGAAATTATGTACAAATTTGTGTCACGGGATCCAGAAATTAGATCAACACCTTCTAAATTTAGAATAAAGCAAGTGTTTTTTGAAACTGGAGTTCAAATCCGCGTCGAAAAAATTGCCAACTAAAAAACAAGTTATGTCCAAGCCCCTCGACGTAGTATACTCTTGAAATAGTAACATTTCCCAGATGATAGTCACCATACCCCATAATCCTTGCAATATTGTCGTTCCCGAATCTAACTGTACCTAAAAATTTACTAACAAAGTTCATGAGCTAAGAGCGGTTCCCTGTCATGTGTTTTGAACATCCAGAGTCCAGATACCAGAGAATAATATCGACAACCTGTCATGACAAAAGAAGAAGACGATGAAATATCTGTAGCATTGGATCCTCAAGTATGATTAAGGTCCGAGTGGTTAGCATTCTTAGATTCTACAATCTTAGCTTTTTTACTCGAACCTACATTTTTAACATTTTTGGGTTTCCTGCTGTAGACTTTAAGTTCTGGTTTTTGTGTTTCAACTGAGTGGGAAGTGGTTTTCTTAGGAGGCACTATGTTAGCTAAAGTGATCCTAGTTAAAGGGCACGAATTACCAACTATAGTGAAAGTTCTGCATGTTAGGTTCCAGTTAAGTCCTACTTTAGTGAATACATGACCAGTAGGTTTCCAAATATTTTGTTTTTTATGTTTCTTAGCAGATTTAACATGGCTATTCATGTTTTCCACAAAATCAAGAAGACATATATCATGAACACCATCAAACATAGATTTCTTACAAGTAGCACAAATAGGTTCAGAATTCGCATTTAACAGTGAATGCTTAACATTAACATCACAAATAGGTTCAACAGCACGATTCTTATTATTAACTTTCCTAGGTTGGGCTTCTACTTTATTCTTCATGTTCCTACTTGGTGTTTGCGAGATCCTATCATTCCTTTTATTGCCAGTAGGCTTTGATCCGCACTTACTAGTAGAACACTTCAATCCTGTAGAAGACAACACAGGTGTGTTAGAATCTGATGTGTTCGATGACTCTACCTGTTTAATGTTGCTTGAGGATGTAAGAGGTTCAGCAAACCTAACTTTCTTGATCTTGTTTTTGGGTGTGACAGCAACCTTTTTGGCACTAAGATTAATCGCATTAGGGCATGTATCTCGAACATATAAGTATTTGAAATTCGTTAGGGGGCTTATAGGAAAATGTCTAACTCTTTATTCCTAAAGTTTGTTCTGCTTTGCTTTTTTTCCCTTTTTCTTTGGTTTCGACTATTCCCGAAAGAAGATCAACTTTTTTCTGAGTGTACTTAAGGTAATCTATGTGAGCTTCCCTATTTTGCAATAACCTAGGAGCCAAAGGTTCTAAATCTAGCTTGAACATTCCTGGAACAATAGTGTTGGCAGATGGTATTTGTGCAGCAATATCAACAATCTCTTTTCCTTTTATTTTTCGTAAATCGTTTTTCAATGACGTTATCACAAAAACCTTATCTTGAATTTGAGCTTTTAAATCCTCATTCTCTGCAGATTTTAAGTTTAGTTTATCAATTAAAGAGTCACTCTGTTCTTTAGTACGAACACATGTCTTTTTGATTAAATCAACTGCTCTTTAAAAACCTGTTTAACATGAGTAATTTCATTACAAAGATGCTCATTTTCCGAAAGCAATGTTGCCACACTATTCTCAAGTTCCATATTTTTGGTCTCTATTTCACAATAATCATACTTGATATTCTCTTCCTTGGACTTTTCTCTCATTGATTTTATGATATCCTTCAACTTACAAATGGTACTGTCTTTGTCTTGTAGTTGAGCTTTCAAATCATTATTTTTTTAAAAATTTTGGAATTTCGAGAGCATTTTGATTATTACAAGATTCATCTTTTTGAAAAATTTCTTGATTAAGTTGTATTGACAATTCAAGAGAAATACAATGTTTTTCAAGTTGTGAATAACTTTTCAAAATAACATTAAACGCATTTTGTGATTTCAAAAGCTCTGCCTCAAGATTGAAACACTTATCACAAGTTTCATTTCGCTTTCTTTCCACATTCACAGATTTATCAATCAAAGACATAGAATTCATCACGGTTAAAAGAACATCTTGAGACATGATTTGTTGTAAGAGTCGATCATTTTCCAAAAGTAATTCCTTTTTAGCAATTTCCAAACATTGTTTGTCGACTGAAGACTGTTGAACAGCAGCGACTGTCTGTACTTCCATTATTTCATTTAGAATATCTCTATCAAACACATTGAAGATGTCTTTTAAAGATTTTAGAAATGGAATAATTTCATTATTAAACACAACTTTAGTATGTTCAAACCCCCATTCACCTTCTGTACGAGCATCAGGTGTAGTCCTTATCTTCACCACATTGTCAAACCTGACAAGGTGAAATTTAAGCTTTTTAAGGCTTTCATTCACCAAGCTAACCTTAGGAAGTTCCTTAGGAGCTTTTATTTTGACAGGGGATGCATCACAAGGTTTATTGGTAGGATTGGACATGCGTAACCAGAAAGCTTGCTTAGCCGACAATTCTTGTTGTGGAGTAAAACGTTTCCCAAAATCATCAGAAAGTCTATTTAATTTTTCATAATCAATAGGTTTATGAGAAATGTTTTGTTTAATGGCCTCTGGATCTTTTTTTCAGACATTTTTGATCGACTCTCTTCTTCCAAAATCAATATTATAGCAACATGTTTAGCAGACATAACAATACCATCATACAAGGTTGGTTTAATCCGCTGAGCTTTCTTAAGTAGAAACGGATTTTGATAACCTAGAGCTTGTTTGTGTATATTATCATAGAAGGCTTGTGGCTTCGTTAACATGTGCAGTGTTTGACCAGATTGGCCTACTTTAAAAAGAATATTATCAAGTTCCTTTATCTTCTTTTCCAAATCAATTTCGTTTTCCATATATTTATCTTCCTTTTCTTTGGATTCACTTTTAAAAACAGTGAATGTTTGCAATAAACATTCCTTTTCTTTGATTTATTTAGAAAGATTTTGCTCAAGTGAGTCAACTTGTTCTTTCCGTGCAAGCTTCTCTTTAATCATATCATCCATTTGAGAATCAATCATTTTTTCACGACTACTTAAATCAATATTAAGACGTTGTTAAAAAGTTTTGACTCGTTCTTTATATCTCTCTAGCTCAGTGGTTACTGATTCATTATTCTATTCCTTATTAGCCTTTTCCCAATTATTTACATGATTAATCATTTGTTCCAACATTTGTTTTATCATAGATAAAATCATTGAATCTTGTTGTGCCTGCAAATGAGTGTCTTGAACATTTACCTGTTGTGTTTCTGGCAAATATTAAGAGTACGGAATGATATTGCTATCACTGTGTATCTCATTATCTGTAAAATCCACAACTAGTGATTGTTTAAAATCCTGCATTGCATGCACACTTTAATTTTCCATATCATTAAGATAGGTTTTAGAATGAGGTACCTCTAAGATAATGTCAGAACCATAGTTGGAAATGTTGGCCATGAGAACCGCTTTTGCATTTGAGATATCATCACAGTCTGAATCATAAGTATCGAGATCCTCGGTCTGAAAAGTAGCATTGTTTGGAATGATTGTCTGAACAGCTTGACCATCTGGAACCCCTGGATCTACAAGAAATGCGAGTTACTCTTCATCCAAAATTTGTCCAGCTTCCTGAGCTTCAGCTAACATTGCTTTATCCTTATACCATACTACATTCCTTGGTTGCTTAGGCTGAGTGTATTGCCTAGCCATATGTCCTTCACCTTGACGGTTATAACATTTAACATCCCTTGCCTGTCCACTTGCATTGTTTCCCCCATAACTAGTAGCATTACCCTTATACCCAGTACCAGAATAACTTTGACCTTGTCTCCCCTGAAATTTTTGCACTAAGACCCTGTCATCTTGAATAGTGGCTTGGTTTCTTAGATTTGATGAAGTTCTAAGTTGATGGTTGGTTGAAGGGAACCTTGAGGAAGCTACAACTATTAGAAAAGTCATTGCCTTGTTGAGACAAGCAATTGGATCATCTCCTGGAGAGAATATAGGAACAGCAAAACCTGAGTCCATAAGAGGTGACTCGGTCATTGGTTGTGTAGAAACATGAGGTGATTGATAAGCAATTTATGGAACAGATGAGGTTTGATGATTTATTTGAGACTGATATAGATATGATGGTTGAACCGATGAATGATTGAATTGAGGTTGTGATGGATAAGCTGATGAGTAATGTTGATTGGGATGAATTGATCCATATTGAGATGGTGAAAACTATTGTTGAATCTGAGGATTGTTGTATGAAAACTGATAAGTGTTGAAGTGAGGTGGTGTCATCTGCTGATTTGCAACAAATGCAAGTGGATCTTGATTGCGTTCACGCAGAAGACGGACTTCATTTGCATGGAGTACGTGTTGTTCAAGATATGCATAAAGCTGATCAAACTTGGTAGTATGCAAATCCTTTACGAGCTTGACATCAGTCATAAACTTACTCCATTCAGGTGGAAGACTGTTTAAGAACTTGGTATTAACTTGAAATTGCTCCATTTTCATGTTGTAAATGTTCATATCATTAATCAGCTGTGTGAATCTCAAGTAATACGTATGAAGTGATTCCCTCTTGATGTGAGTAAACTTATCAAATGCATCATACAGTTTGCTCTCTCTTTCCTGCTTAATCAAAGAGGTACCTTGCATCAGTAAATGAACTCTCTCCCATAAATCCTTGGCAACTCTGTGATGATTCACAAGTGAATAGATATCAGCTGGAAGACCTTGAAGAATGATATTGGTTGCCTTCATATCACAATCAGCTTGAATTTTCTCAGCAGCAGATAATTCAACATATTTCTTTGTTCTGGTCACCCCATTCTCTTCAATAGTAGGCCAAATGAGTGGACCATTTTCAACTGATTCCAGAATCATTCTTCCGTGCTCTCTATTTTGCATGTAAAGTTCCATTCGACTTTTCCAAGAATCATACAAGTCCTTGTCCAACATTGGTGGACGATTGTCAGCACCGGAGAGTATCATGTACTCAACAAGAGTATTCTTTTGTCCAAGTGGAATAATTGAATCCATGTTGATTTGATGTTTTTAGATTACTTGTGGATCGAACGGTGATTGAAAGTAATTGTGTTGTTTAGTGAGTTGTCTTTTGAGTGTTGTAAGTCTTGAAACTACACGGGATTTTACAACTCTTGATAAAACCGGGAAGACAATTGAATGTTTCACGGGATTTTACAAATCAAAGAGATAAACCGTATAATTTACTTTAGCAAATTTGAGTTTTGAATTTAGTTCAAGTGAATTAATTTTCCTTTTAGAAGTTGTTAAATCGCCTTGTAAAGGGAACTTGTTAAATCGCCTTCTAAAGGAGAATTGTTAAATCGCCTTGTAAAGGGAACTTGTTAAATGCTTTCAAAGGTAAATTGTTCAACTCGCTTTGCTTGGAAATTTGTTAAATCACCTTGTAAAGGAAATTTCTAATTCGCCTTTCACTGCAATTGTTAAATTCCGCTGCATAGAACGTGATAATCCCGCCTTGCAAAGAAAACTGTTAAATCGCTTGTTAATACGAAATTGAAACTCGCTTGCATGAGAGTAACTGTTTAAATCGCCTTTCAAAGAGAGTTGCTAATTCGCCTTCCAATGTACAAATGCTAAATCGCCTTCTACAAGAACGTTGTTAATTCACCTTCAACTGCTAATTGCTAAATCGCCTTACATAAGAAAAATTGTTAATTCGCCTTTCACTGGTACAAAACTCCAATTTTTCAAAACTAAAAAAGACACACTTTTGATCATTTTTACCTAAAATTTCTTGTATAACTAGTATTACTAAGCTTATAGGTACCTTAAAAATGCAAACTTTATGGATTTTAAGCCAAAAATTTTAAAATCAAGAATTGTACCTTTTGAAGCTATTCGAACATAAAAGTTGAACAAAAATGATGTTTTTCTTGATTCAAAGCATGTACACCTATATCATAAAGATACTAGATCAGATTTACCTATGTAAATGATCTTTTGGTGTACCAAAGAGCTTTGAAAACAAGAAAAAATTAAAAGAAAATGGTACGGTTTGAGTAAAAAACAAACGAAACAAAGAAAAAACAAACACAAAACTAAACCAATCACACCATGGCTCTTGATACCAATTGATTATAAGGTTAGAGTTTTTCTTTTTAGTAAAGAGTGTGTTATCTACTATTCCCATAGTACAGTCATGTTTAATGATAAAGGATTTTAACCTATCGTACCAAGCTTTAGGAGCTTGTTTCAGTCCATAGAGCGCTTTCTTAAGTTTAAAAACATGATTAAGTTTTGCTAAGTCAATGAATCCCGAAGATTGTGCCACGTAAACCTCCTCATTGATAAAACCATTAAGGAATGCACTCTTCACATCCATTTGAAATAGTTTGAAATCTAGTGTGCATGTATAAGCTAATAAAATTCTTATGGATTCTAATCTAGCTACGGTTACATAAGTTTCATCATAATTAATTCCTACTTATTGATTATAACCTTGGGCGACTAGCCTAGCTTTATTTCTAGACACAACTCCATTTTCATCAAGCGTGTTTCTATATACCCATTTGGTTCCAATAATAGTCATATTCTTAAGATTTGGGACTAATTCCCAAACATCGTTTGCTACAAATTGGTTCAACTCTTTTTGCATAGCAACTACCCAACTTTCATCTTTTAAAGCTTCATTTATATTTTTAGGTTATATGGTTGAAAGAAAACAAAAGAAATTACTTTTGTCTTGAGCTTGTGATCTAAGAGTTCTTTGATTTAGGTTACCAATAATATTTTCTAGTGGATGACTGTTAAATTATTTAATATTTATGATTTCATTACTTTCTAAAGATTTATCTTCGACATCATTGCCTAAGGGTCTTGTTTTATTAACCTCAATAGCTTCTTCTTCGACTAAATCATCATCCTCCAAAGGTGATGTTTTAGGCGGGGGAGGAGTTTCATCGAATGTCACATTTAAGGATTCTTCGACTTTCATTGTTTGTTTGTTGAGAATTATATAAGCTTTACTATTTTGCGAATATCCTAGGAAAACACCTTCGTACGACTTTGGATCGAACTTGGTGAGGTAATCTTTCGTATTAAGAATGAAGCATTTGCTTCCAAATACTTTGAAATAGTTAAGGTTAGGTTTTCTACCTTTTAATAACTCATATGGTGTTTTTCCTAAAATAAGTCTAATGGAAATTCTATTAATTATATTGGTTGATGTATCGAACGCGTTACACCAAAATTTTTGTAGAATGGATTGTTCATTTAACATAGTTTTACTCATTTCCTGTAGAGTATGATTCTTTCTTTTTACTACCCCATTTGATTGTGGAGTACGGGGAGCGGAAAAATTGTAAGTAATCCCATTAGAGTCATAATAGTTTCCAAATTGTACTTCATTATCAAATTCCCAACCATGATCCATTCGAATTGATACTATGGAACATCCTAATTTGTTTTGAATCATTTTACTAAATATTTCAAATTTTTCAAAAGCTTCGGTTTTATTTCCTAAAAATCTAGTCCATGTATATCGAGAGTAATCATCTATAATTACTAAGGTATAACGATTTCCTCTATAACTCCGTATAGCGGAAGGGCCGAATAAGTCCATGTGTAATAGTTCTAAGCATCAAGTGGTTGAGACTATATTTTTGGCTTTGTGACTATCATGAGCTTGCTTTCTAATTTTGCAAGTATCACAAAAATATTGGTCGAATTTAATCTTAGGTAGGTTTCTAACTAACTCCTTAGACACTAGAGATTGAATTAATTGCATATTTGCGTGACCTAATCTTCTATGTCATAAGGTGGAGTTTTCATCTAAAGTTGCAAGACATATTTTATCTTCCGGTTTATTTTCAAGTTTCATCACATATAAGCCTCTTTTTCTAATTTCTCTACCTATGACTTTTTTGTCTTTAATTATTTCGCTATCGTGTTCGGTAAATATTACTTTTTACTTATTATCACATATTTGACCAACACTTAGCAAGTTAAATTTTAGATTATCTACGTGCTTAACATTTTCAATAATGAGAGATTCATAAGAAATCATACCTTTGCCTATGATGTTACCAAGTAAATTACTTCCAAAAATAATGTTACCTCCGTTTTATGCTTTGTATGTAGAGAATAGCTTTCAGTTACCCGTCATGTGTTTTGAGCATCCACTATCTTTAATCCACTCGTCGGGCTCCAAATTAATTCCCAAGCATATCTATTTAAATAACAAAAAATTCAAACATTTGGTCCCCAATATCTCATGGGTCCGAAATTGTTATTACCGTACATCCTTTGCATATGTTGCATTTGATTTGGATGCATAAAAGGTGGGCAACTTCCCCATGGTGTAACATTCCGTATTCACAGGTCATTTTCAATACTATATAATTTCACTATTTATTTTTTTTTTCTCTCTC
>BQNB010082173.1:0-14855 GCA_026074375.1 Tanacetum coccineum | reverse complement strand
CCCTTTGCGTTTTGACTCGGTCAAATCTCCAAAAACTAGTCAAGTCTTTTTCTCTCAACCTAAAACTCAACCTTTGCGATTTGCTTAATTCTTGGCTATTTGTATCTTTTCTTGCTTAGGTAATGTTTGCTTAATGTTGTTTATCATCTAAATATGATTTATCTATAACATCATGGCCTGAAATTCATTAAATCGTGCTCTTTTATAGATTTTCATGCACAATCATCATCCATATTTTGGTTAGTGTTTGTAATTGAACTTTAATTATTGGGTTAGCATTAGATTACTTAAATGATGCTTCGTTGATGCTTGAATTGGATCCCTCATCGTTAGTTTATGGTCCTAGTGATTTTCGTGTTGTGTTTGACCTTTTGAGTCAAATCATAATAGAACGATGCGTTTATGGTTGCATGTAGTTGTTATGTTGGCTAATAAGTATAATATAGTGTATATCATATGCTTGTTATGCGTTGGAAGTTTTGATATGAAAGTTAGAATCTGCGTGTATAAATGCCCTTGCTTGCGTTTTGTTAGGAGTTCTTGATTGTGTTTTGATAGTACTCTTGGTTACGTTTTGGTTGCTTTGTCCATGTTGCGATTTGAATATTAAGTGTAAAACAGGTCAAAACGCAAGTCATTGCGTTTTGCTTTGAAGACAATTAAAATATTAAAATAATAAAGCCCTCATTTCAAAAAATTTTCAAATGATTGCGTTTTGTCTATTATTGCTTTGCGTTTTGCCTGTTGCGATTTGTTTCTTGCGTTTTAAATGGACTGCATTTTGCTTATTTTATATAAAATATTCTTTGCGTTTTGATGGTTTGCGTTTTGCTTGTTGCGGCTTGTCTCATGCTTTTTGAATGGATTGCGTTTTGATTATTTTTAATAAAATATTCATTGCGTCTTGACTGATTGCGTTTTGTTTGGCTGACCTACTGCGTCTTGTGTCTTGCGTTTTGGTGCCTGCGTTTTGTCCCATTGCGTTTTGCCTAATGTGCTTTAACCCCTGCGTTTTGTCTAGTATTGCTTGACAATTGCGATTTGGTCATTGTGGTTTGGTCATTGCACTTTGTCTTCTCTTTCATGAGTTAACTTCTGTTGACTCAAGAGTTGACCAAATCTACTGACCACTACTTTAATATGATCTAAGTGTCCATTCCTGGATTTAGTCCATAATTGATCAACTTCTGAGCATCTGCTCACATCTAACATCTCCTTTCTGCATGTATGCCTTTCTGTGGATGTGATTGTGCAGATACAATGGCTGATGTTAATGTTAATGCTCCTGCTGAACAAGCACCCGCTATGGCACCACCCACTCGTACTGATGATCAAATCTTGCCTCGCATCAGATGGGTGCCTATAGGAAAAAGCAACTGCTATTTGGATGTTGAAAGGTCGCAAAGTAATCCAATCTACAAGATTGCGGTGGATATTCTAAAGCACACCAACTTCTTCAGAGCTTTCACTGCTTCCTTGACAATTCCATCAATCTATATTCAGCAGTTTTGGGACACTGTTCGATATGACAATAAAACCGGGAGTTACAGCTGTCAACTAGATGAGCAATGGTTCGATCTCACCAAAGAAACACTCAGAGACTCACTTCAAATCACACCAGTCGACACCAACAATGCATTTTCTTCCCCACCAACTCCTGATGCTCTTATCAAGTTTGTCAACGATCTGGGTTATCCGAAAGTTGTCAGAACCTTATCAGATGTCGTGACTAATGACATGTTTCAACCGTGGAGAGCACTCACAACAGTCATCAACTTGTGTTACGGGAAAGTCTACTTGGTGTTTGAAAGGACAAGGGCTCCAGTCGTTGCAGATTCTTTAAGGGAAATCGTCATCAAAGCCCATAACGATTATGCAGAGAGGATTGTGGGAAGATTTCACCAATCCATCTTACTTCTTTGATGACAAAAAGAATCTAGACAAGCATACTCAGGGAAAGAAGAAAGCCACCCTTGTTGTGATCTTGAGTGTTAGGTTCACTAAGCTGATCGTCTATTACTTACAAGCAAGACAGTCCCCAGACCAGGTTCTCCACTTCATTTGCCTATTGAAGAGCCTGTTCTTGGATATCTTAAGTTTAGTGCTAAGGGAACCAAACGGGAAGTCTTTGGGATGCCTATTCCGAATGATCTTATCAATAATGGCTGCTCGAGGTGATCAATACTACAATGTTTTAACTTATCTGGAGGAAAGTAGCTTAAGCATCAAAGATATCTTGCTGGTGAAGAATTAGTGATCCGACTCTCCTGCTCCTAAACCTTCGAAGGCTACCCCAACTCAGAGTATCCAAAGCAATCTATTCCCTTACGCCACCTAAAGCCAGCAAGCAAGAAAACTAAACTGGCACCTGCCAAGCCTCAAGAAAAAGAAAAAAAGCTGGTTACGGAGACATATGAGGCGCAATCTCCAGCATAAACGATCCCAAAGATGGTAAGGTGGGTGAAGAAGCGAACGAAAAAGAGCTCTCTTTTGTTGGGGATAAAATTTTGTTGACGATGGTGTTTAGAAAATGGAACCAAGGATATGGTGTGAAGAGGTGATCTGCAATGGGCAGTGGAAGAAAGCTTAAAGGAAGTTCATCGGCTCGTCGGGTCACACTTCCCACCGTGGTGATCAGGCAACTGTAACTCTGGAAATTTTAAACCACTCAGAGGTTCAGGGTAAGGGGAAAGAGAAAGTCGGGGTTGAACAAGCTGCGCAAGTTTCTATCAACTTCAAATCTAAGAAAAAGAACCATGAGATCAGTTACATCTTTCTAGATGAGCTCACTTCTAAAACAAACTGAACTCTCTGGTCATGATGAATCTTCTTCATTATATGCTGAACTTGGGCTGACAGACAGTGAGACGGATTCTGATGAAGAAGTGTCGGGGATTGTTGCTAGAGTTCAAGATGAAGGCCAGGCTGGACCAAACCCTGGTGAACATGATGAAGGCCAGTGGCCAAAACCATGGTGATGTTGCTGTCCTCTCAACTCATTAGTCATGTTTTAAATGATGGCCAAACTTGAACACATGGATCTTAAAGCCTCTGATACTTCAATTCAACCAAACCCTGAGCAAATAGATGAAGAATTCACTACAACGGCCTATCCAAATGTTTAGGAGAACCTTAAACTCCCAACTGAAGGTGAAGTAAGACTTAAGGAACCTGCGAGCTCAGCTGGAACCCTGTCTTCTCTACAAAATCTTGACAAGGAACTCAGCTTCCCATCTTGTTCCTTGTGGAAGTCCAGGGAAGGACGAACCTGAGAAAGCCAATACTGAATCGAAGGTTTCTATTCAATGGTCACTGTTTCCTACTCCATCAGGACACTCCTTCTGTCCCTCTAATGATACACCAGTTATTGATCTCACGGTCTCTCAACCAGTCTCTAAAAAGATTGCAAGCACCACTTACAACATCGACAAGCATCTGTCATGCCACATCACAAAAAACAACAATCTCTTCCACCAATACCACCTCAACCATAACAAGGCTCCTCAGATTTGATTTTAATCCAGCGCATTGGTGAACTTGAATAACATATGGCAGATATGGTGGAGACAAACCAAGCCCTGGAGGAAAGATTAGACAAATAAGGGAACAGGCTGTACAATTTGGAGAATCTTGATATTCCCCATAAGGTGAGCAAAGCAGTGGACGAAATCGTCACTGATGCTGTTGACTGGGCTATTCAAGCTCCTCTCAGGGATCGCTTCAGAGACTTGCCAGAAGCCGACATAAAAGAGATTCTTCACCACCGCATGTGGGAATCTAATTCCTACCAAGCTCATGAAGATCACAAGATGTTGTACGAAGCTCTGGAGAAGTCAATGACCCGTGATCACACTGACCAACTCCTAACTGATTTGGTTGAAGCACAAAGAAAGAAGAAAAAGAGACACGATTTTTCAAAATATACACCACTGGGTCTCCTCATCTTCTCCCACCACAAGCTAGGATCATCTGGAACTCTAGGAGCTTTTAGAGCTTCTGGATTGTCTCAATTGCCTCCTCCTCCTCCTCCTCCTCCATCCACTAACCAGAGTGATCAGTCTACAAGCACCGCTGCTCTAAGCTCTTCAAATACAGCTGTTGTAGCTGAATATACGGCTTGGACGACTACTGACACAAGACTCAAGCCGTCTGTCTCATCAATTCCTGAAGAGCTACATATGGATGGATGATAAGAATCCGAAAAATAGGTTCAGTCATCTGGTGATGAAGACATCGGCCATGATCACATTCCCATGGTGAACTTAAGGCAAAATTGGTGGAGAACACACTAAAGACAGACCTGCTACACCAGAACCTTCCTGGTCCCTTCCCATCATCTGATCTGCCTATCCTAGTGAACAACTGGGCATCTGCTCTTGCGTCCACCTATGCACCTCCTCCAGAGAACTCGTTACTTGCGCAGACTGATGACATGGAAATTTTTATGGACTGGTTCTGCAAAAAGCAAGGGATCAGTGAACTTAAACAACAAGACCTAGAAGGCCCTACATATGAAATTGTCAAAGTCTTCCATCCTAATGTGATTCATCTTCAGTACCAAATGGAAGAATGCTATAAACTACTAACTGATCAAGTGGACGAGTCAATCATCAGGTATAATGCCAGCAAACCACTACCAATGGGTGGTCTCAGGTCAAGTCAATTCAATTGACTTCTTCTTACAACAAGGTTCTTCGAGTGTATCTAAGATACGGTTATAAGACTGGCCAGACCCTGCATTGTAATTTTGAATATGAAGCGACTATTATCCTGATGTTGGTTAGAGCAGTGGTTACCCGATCATATGTGGATTGAGAGGATGCAAGTATGACATCGCTCTAGGTTACGGTATTTCTCAACTTGGTGGTTCCAAAGACAACGATTCTACATTGACAGACACACATCTGAGGGTGATCGCAGAGCTGTACGGACTCATATGCGCATTTTAAGTGTTGTCAGAATTGAAGTCTTCTCCTTATATGGGTATGATTACATGAAGAAGATCGTTCTTCGTAGAGCTGATCTTAAAGAATATACTATGCGGAAAGGGACTTCTATTATCTATACCCCTGTGCACTTGAAGATATGTACTTATTGAATCTTCATGGTCACCTGAACCATCTACCACCGAAGAAGAGATTCTCATACTACTGTCAACTTACTGGACCAAAAACTTAGTTATAAGTCAACGCGCAGAAGACTTCCAAGCTGAGGGATCAACCTCTGGACAAGAAACTTGGTTATCCGACAACACATAGAAGACTTTCAGCTGGGGATTGAGAGTTACCAGACGCAGTTAAATCTCACCAAACCTCGATGGGATGCCACCGGATTTGAGTTCAAGCATGACTACACAGTCATAGACTCTCCAAGGGCAGTTACATTCAGAGACAGATACGGGGTGCAGATGATTATGAGGTTCAATGAGATCCACAAGTTCAGTGATGGTACTCTACAACAGATCGATGAAGCGTTGGACTACCGAGTCAAAGAGTTCAGAGTCAACAGGACAAATCCAGGGATGCATACAAGATTTTAGACGAAGAAAGATGTTGTCAGAAGCAAGGAGTTCATGTTCGCTATCCAGAAACGGCTAAAGACACGACGTATCTTCCAGAATCTAGAGAGCTTTGTGGGTGGACGGATCTGAGAAGGCGACTACCAGTTACTGAAGAGAACCGAATAAGGGGTAGTCTATCTTATATGTTGTTGTAATATGTACATTATTATGTAGTGACTAAAACTGTAACTTAGGCTTGTATATTAAGTAACTATATGTTTCACATTCGGATTATATAAACCTGACACACTTTCTCCCAAATTTTCCTAACTTAAATCAATTGAGACCCAAAATCTCAACGGATTTGAAATTTTTGCTCGGGGGAGAAAATGTGATTTAATTATGAAAATCTGATATAAAATGTGATCTTTTAAACTCAAGTGTAGGCTCCTCCATATGTGCTAAACCTTTTCGAATAATCGATGCACATATTAAGGGGGAGCGAATGGTATATGATGGCGAAGAGAACAGTACCAAAAGACCGACCCTGTATTTACTTTATCGGAGTGATAAGGATGGTATGGTTAGGTACATGTTCCCATGATCCCGCCAGAGCCGGAGGGATCTACCCAGGGACAATCCACTAGTTAGTGTAGAAGTCCTTAGGTATGATTACAAAAGGAGTAATGTGAGAATAAGGGAATAGTGCGGACTGAGATAGAGCTAGTACTGGAATAAACCCAACAAGGTTCTAGTAATGAAGTCTCGGTAAGCACTGAAGGGGTTGAAGAATGAAAAATAAATGTTAAGATAAAGGGTGAAAAGAAAGCAGCCCTCCTTAAACATTAGGCAGAAACCGGGTCAATACATATGCTGTCAGAATCACATGGTTGATTGCTGACATTGAAGACAAGTATCATGGACCCAGTGATACGCTGCACAACCCTCCCTAGCTACTCAAGATCCCTCAAAGGATTCTTGTTTCATTTCTCACGGAGATCAATACAATTCTATCGTCTTTCTCACTCCGAGTTAGTCGATATTGAAAAGGTGGCAGTCCGCTCCAGCCTCCGACCACTAAAACCAAAAATGCACTATTGAGTCTAGAGCCTTGAGATCATCCAAAAGTCTCGTTAGGACACTTATCCATATTGAGCTTGTTTCTCACACACTGTGACAACAAGTAAAGATGTTAAGAGTCCTTCGCATTATCCTCGTGGTATTGCCAGAACATCCGAGTGATACGAAAGTACTCACAATGAAGATGGAAATCCTTCTAGAGCCAACATCAAACAAGCTCTTGGTAGGTGACATGTGAGATCCACTATGGATTAAACTTGTGACAAATGGAAAGCAACGATGGTGCGATTCTTTGTGAATCAAACTTGTTCCAGGTTGTGAATTGACGAATCATTTTGGAAAACCTCTCGATGTGCTCAACAACTGATTTACTAGCACATCGATTGTGAACTTCTTTCAAAACAAATGAGTTTCTAATGAAATTTGATTTTATGCTATCAAACACTCTCGATGTGTCACAAAATACTTTCTCAAACGACACGTTGATTGATTTTCAAATCAAGTTTTCCCTTAATCGGTAAGATAGTAACTAACCGATTCACTCTTATCGTGCTGTCTGCTTTGAGACGTTCCGATACAGAGAACAGGCAAGTATGGAGATTTTGATGGTTACACATCAGATGATCTAATACTTATACTGGAAATCCTGTCAAGAATATTCTTCTTAAGATGAATCTACCTGATCACAGGTCGGTCCTCACGGATTCAGAGGTTAATCCAATCAGACTCGGGCGAATGACAAAGCCAAATTCGTCCACACACTTTATTGCTAACTGTTTTATTACAAGATCAAGCTATGGTGGAAATGGAGATACCTCGTTCTAGTGGAGTCAATTCACAGCCCCATGCTCACACTTAATGTGTTCAATCAAAGACACCATGACAACCAAAAGACCTATAACACAGCTTCCGCTACTCTGATAAGTAATGTCATGATCAAGAAAAGTGTGAGCATGCCGGTCCGAAAGTCACAACGTCACATGAAGGTAATGCTACCCAACAAGGATGATCAAGAGATTTAAGATGGATGATGATCTCCAAGAAAGCTCAAAGATCGCACAAGCCTAAGGGAAAAATCTCAAAGTTCACTACATAATGTACAAGGACATCAAAGATTGAAGAATCAAAGACTTCGAGCTACAGACAGAAGGTCAATGAAGTAGAATGCTAGAATTCATAATGCATTTTCTGGGGTGACCTCCCTTAGGGGGAGATTGTTAGGATTATGAAAAAGACTCGGTCACCCCGTGTATAATCTAGAATAGCATAGCTCGTTGTCTAATTGTAAGCGTATGACTAATAGTATTGGGCCGGGCCTTTAGCCCACTTGTAAGCCCATACTCAAGCCTATTGGGGCATAAACACTCATGTATATAAACCCCTTTCTAGCCATGGGAAGGGGCTGGTTGTTCATTTTATCACAAAGCTTTCATTTGGTTTTTCTCTTACTAGAAATACTTCACTTTCTCTCTCTAGATACTTTGCCAACCCAATTATTATTGCTTATGTTATGATATCCAATATACTTCATGATTTCATGCTTGATTTTTGCTTCCAAAAGTTGATCATTCAAAAGCTCATTTTGTTTCCATGTTGCACTAAGAGCACTTTCTGTTGAGTCAAAAACATCTTTCATTGCTTTTATGTCTTCTGAAAATCATTTTTGAAAGATTTCAAAATTCAAATGCAATTCATGACGAATTGGTTTAACCTCTTGTTGACAAATTTTAGTTAACCCTGTTTCTTCTGGAGTTGTATAGTGTTAGGAATACGAAAGTATCGGTCACTTCCATTAATATCATTAGATACCTCGTTTAGTAATATTTAGAACCTTAATAGGCTAGCTTAGGAAAAGCACATGGAAAGCCCATGGACAAAGCCATATAGCCGGCCTAGATAGGAATATTTAAACCATTTCCAAGCTATGGAAAGGGTGTTGGTTGTTCATTTATTTTCACATAGTAATCTAACATTTCTTTTTTCTTTCTCTCTCTAAGTGTTCATCCAACCACCTCTCTTTCTCTCTCTAAACTCTACTTAGAATCCATACCTTGTATGTGTTAATATATTCTACAATTGGTATCAAGAGCCATGGGGTGTTTGTGAAGGTTTTGTGTGTGTTTGTTACTCTTTTTAGGCGTGTTTGTTGGTTCGAACCTCTCAAGAAGTTTTCACTTTTTGAGGGTTTAAAAACCATAAAGCTTTAATCTTTCTTCTTTATTTATCTTAGTATAGGCTAGTTGTACAAGAAACTCTTTGAAAAAACATCAAAAATTTCATCTTTTGAGTCTTTTTGGTTCGAAAAAGGGTTTTGTACCAAGAGTCTTGATTTCAAATTTTTCGTGTCAAAAACGTTAATGTTTATATTTTTAAGGTTCTCATAGTCTTTGATAGGTAAGAAGTACAAGAAAATTTGGGTAAAAAGTCAAAAAGTGTGTCTTTTAAAGATTTTTTTGTTTTGAGTTTCGTAGTTATTCTTGGGCATAAGTTATACGATACAGAGAGGCACAGAATAATAACATGTTAAAGGCGTAATTAATACATGTTTCTTAAAGGAGCGAGCTATAACCTTTATCTTAAGCGCTATTTATTATGTTAAATCTTCAGTAAGCATTTCAGGAGATTTATACGTTATATCTTCAGGCGATTTATACGTGAAATCTTTAGGCGATTTATACGTGAATTGTTCAGGCGATTTATACATTATATCTTCAGGAAATTTATACGTGAAATCTTTAGGCAATTTATACGTGAATTGTTCAGGCGATTTTTACTTTATAACTCAGGCGCTTTATATGTTCAATCCTAAGGCGACTTATACATATTTTCTAGGCGAATTATACATCTTCTTTTAGTAGATTTATACGCTTTGCTTGGGAGATTTATACGCTTTGCTTAGGAGAACTATACACTTTCATTAGGATAATTATACGGTTGTTCTTTGATTTGTAAAATCCCGTGAAAGATTGTTTTCCCGGTTTTATCAAGAATTGTAAAATCCCGTGTATTCTAATGACTCAATCACATTAATCTAATCTATTTTTATCACAACAACCTCCAATCACTATACGATCATCTTTCATCTTAATCACATATCAAATCTAAATGGATTCAATGATTTCAATTGGTTAAAAGAATACTCTTGTTGAGTACATGATACTCTCTCGTGCTGACAATCATCCACCAATGTTGGACAAAGACCTGTATGATTCTTGGAAAAGTAGAATGGAACTTTACATGCAAAACAGAGAGAACGGAAGAATGATAATTGAATCAGTCGAACACGGTCCACTCATTTAGCCTACGATTGAAGAAAATGGGGTGACCAGGACAAAGAAATATGCTGAATTGTCTGCTACTGAGAAAATCCAAGCTGATTGTGATCTTAAGGCAACTAATATCATTCTTCAAGGTCTACCATCTGATATTTATTCACTTGTTAATCATCGCAGAGTTTCCAAGGATCTATGGTAAAGAATTCAACTACTAATGCAAGGTACTTCATTGACAAAGCAGGAAAGGGAGTGTAAACTGTATGATGCATTTGATAAGTTTGCTCACATTAAGGGGGAATCACTTCATTAGTATTACTTAAGATTTACTCAGCTGATCAATGACATGAACATTTACAAAATGAAATTGGAGCAATTTCAAGTCAATACCAAGTTCTTAAACAGTCTTCCACCTGAATGGAGCAAGTTTGTGACTGATGTCAAGCTTGTCAAAGATTTGCATACTACCAACTTTGATCAGCTTCATGCATATCTTCAACAACACGAACTCCACGCAAATGAAGTTCGTATTATACTTGAACACAATCATGATCCACTTGCATTAGTTGCTAATCACCAGCAGACTTTGTCTCATTTTAACACTTATCAATCTTCATACAACAATCCACAATTCCAACAACAGTTTTCACCATCTCAGTCTCCTCAATACGGATCAATTCATACCATACAACATTATTCATCTACTCATCCATCCACACCTCTTGGAATTTCTTATCCATCAACATTGTATCTAAATACTTTCACATCCACAGTTAATCAAGATCCTTACCCACAACTACAATCCTTTCCTCAAATTGAATATATTATCTCCACAGTTAATCAACAAACACATCTGGCTAAATTTCATTTGATAGACTCCGGTCTAGTTGTTCCTGTGTTTAAGCAAGGAGATGACCCTTGATTGTTAATTTCTCAAAATATAATATATATAATATATAATAAATATAAAATATATATAATTTAAAAAAAACTACAATAATCAATAAAACCAGGAAGCAGTATAGAATTTTCCCGGGTCGTTAATCCCCAATGAGGCTGTGCTGGAAAATCGATACAGTCGAAAGATTGGAGTTTGAATGAGAGAAATGATTTGAGAGTGTGGAAAGTTAAATTAAACAATAACAAACAAAAACGTTTAAGAAAAACCTAAAAATTATGAAATTAAGCAAAAAAAAAAAAAACGAGAGCACGAATCCCGAACAAAGGGTTAAAAACCTAAAATCTTCAAAATTAACCCTACAAAGAAATTTTTGCTTCTAAACTACTCTAGGGAACTAATAACGAAGAATGAAAAAGACTAGACACTGAAAACGCGGAGGTCGTTTACTGCAATACGAGCAAGACAAAAACCGTACCCGAGCCCCATTTCTCTATATGAAAATCAAACAAAAGATTACCAAAATGACAGCATAGTGGATACGAAGTTTTGTTATATTTTTCCTAACGTAAATTATGACACTAAAAGAACATTTTCTACAAAAACAGACAAATTCTTAATTTTTTGATACACTTCAGTTTGTATTTTATTTATGAATATTTTTACAACTTTTACACTAAATTAAATTATAAATAGACCAACTACTTTAAAAATTCTGAAATATTACCTAAACATACAGAGACACTAAAGTACTGACCCTACGAAAAATAAAAACCCAAAATTATTGCTTATAAATAACCGACACAATAAGCTGAAAACGAACTAAGCTTAAAGAAGCTAACAACATGGGGTTAAATACTAAAGCCCTTAGGGAGACTTCTAACGTAAAAGTCCGCAAAGGCGCAGCGATAAGACTTGTAATGAAAAGGGAAGGTGTACGGGGTAGAGACGCCCGGGTTCAGAGTCTTTGCCACCCGGTCACCCCTTGTCTCCTCTTTTTTTTTTTATGAAAACGTTTTTACACAAACTTGTTAAGCTCATTGAGCTTAACATTTTTCATAACTACGGGTATTTGTAAAAGCTTAAAAATAAGCTGAAAAAGAGCTTTTTTAAAAAACGACAGTATCTTAAATGAGCTTTTGAGAGGGCAGAAAGTGCTTTGGCTTTTTTGGGCTTTTAGACTAATAAGCTAAAGTTTGAACTAAAAAGCTAAAAGATTTATCTAACCTATCTTAAATAAGCACTAAAGACTAAAATCTACAACTAAAAATCTAACTACTTAAAATGGGCTTAACCTAGACAGTAAACTAATATTAGCTTAAAGAACTTAAAAATGCTAAGTACTTGGTGAACTGTAGACACAAATAAGCAAGCCCAAGTAAGAAAATTAGCACAAAACACATCCACGTTACACACAATCCGTTAAGGAACTATAGGAACAAAAATAGGCAAATGCTCGATAAGCCACACAATAAGCCAAAAGTTGGCTTAATACCCTCAGCAGTACTAACTTAAGAGTTAGTACTGTTGGTTGTGGATTTGGGCTTAAAACCCTCAATAAGCAAAGGAAAAGGACAATAAGCTGTCTAAGGCAACTAACACACCTAATAAGCAACTAAGGACTCAAAAGCAACAATTAAAGAGAACTAAATAAGCTAGAAAGAAAATAAGCAATTCCTACACTATGCTAAGTAAAACAGGTCAAGCCCCTACTTTAGGCTTAAAAATAAGCTACCTAGGGGCCAAACTAAGGGCTGAGCTTGTTAGGGCTTATAGTTGGACCTAGGGGTAGTCTAAAAAGCTAAAAATATCTAAGGGCTTAATGGACAAATAAGCTAAAAGGGGGGCTTGAAAAAGGTGTCTAGCACCAGGGGAAATGGACTAAAGTCAAAGGGCTTATATTGACAGCTTAAAATAAGCTGTCAAATAAGCTCAAAATAAAAAGCTAGGTTAAAACAGATGAAGAATGGCTTAAAGTGAGCTTATGCTCAAATTTTAAGCCTCTAAAAACAAAGAAAACATGCTGATTTTAGTCTTTGAAAAAGGGGCTTTTCCTTTTTGAAATAATGACACAAAAACTTGGCAGTTTTGACTTAAGTTAACACATGACTCAAAACACTTTTTGTAAACTTGTTTAGACACATAAATGACACACTTTTGAAACCTAAACTCAAGATTCCAAAGGCTTATCCAAATAAGCACTTTGGGCTTCTTTTTAAAACCACAGTTTTAACAACAACTTAAAAAACTTTGAAAAACAGTTTTTGAGCTTAAAGATTTTGGAAAACAGATTTTAATAAGCTTAAAAATGGTAACCAACTTTGGCCAAATGGCCACAACCCATGCCATGCCTGTTTTGACCCATTTTAGACTTAAACCAAACACACCTTTAGAATTTCAAAACTGATTTTTAAACTTATAAAAGCTGAGTTAAGCTAAGAATTTTAAAGACTACTACTAATTATGAAATATTAAGCAATAAACAGTGAAAAGCAAAACAAATAAGCACTTGAAAATCTAATAAGCTAATGACAGAAAAGCTATATTGGGCAGTTTTTAAGCAAATTGCATGAAAATGAAATGAAATCATCTAGAAGGCATACTTAAGCATAAATAAACACAAACAAGCACAAAAGACATAGATAAGCTGAAAATAAGCTAATAAGCAATGCTACAGTTACCATAAGCTAAAATTTAAAAGGAAATGTACCTTAGATCCTTGCTCAAAACAGGATTAAGTGAACTTAATTAAGCTCTAAACCTACCCATTAGCTTATAAATAAGCTTAAACTAAGAAAACCCAATGAGCCTTCCATAATTGCTCATTCATCCATAACTTGATTCAACAGTAACCCGTTTTCTTCTTTTTGAATTTTTCTTAAATTTTTGATAAAAGTTTAAAAACAGATTATAAATGGCTTATATTGAGAGCTTATATGAGTTTAAAGAAGTACAAATACTTAGAACAACATATGAAAAACAAACTGAATTTTCATTTAAAGAGAGCACAAGTACAATAAAAGATAAACTGAATTTTAAAGATAAAAAAGCTAACTGTTACTAACTTAACAAAAAACTACCTGCTGCCTCAAGGGGCTTACAACAGTTTAAATAGTAAAACTAAGCTAGGGTTTCTCTACTCTTGTCTTCACTCTTGGTGTGTTTTTTTGTAGACATATTTGAGCCTTCTTGTGCTTGTTGTGAGTGTGTAGAAAACACAAACAATTCCTAGCCCTTGGATTGCCTTTGTGCCCAAGTCTTAAATCCAAACCCTTGATCGAATTGGTGGGAATTTGGATTGCCAACATGGCATACCCATGTGGGGGGTGGGGTTAAGGATTGTGAAGGTTTTGGAGGATTGTGGGAGGTCAACGAGGATGATAGAGACAGGTTTGGGGGGTTGTGGGATTTGGCGGGAAAGGTGTGGTGAAGATATACAGTACTTCAAAATTGAGGTGAAGGTTTGGTCTTTTGTCAAAAATGGTCCTCCAAGGTTATAAGTGTGTTTGCACCACATGTCCTTGTGTTTATACAAGTTTGGGGTGTTGGCAGAAACACCCCTTGAGAGTTATAAGGGTTATTACACCCATGGTCCTTGCGAGATATAAGTTCTTGCCATTGGCAGACTTGGCCCTTGTGGTTTATACTTTAGGGAATTGACATAATGGGCCCTTACAAGATTCTTCTTCTTATTTCTTCATTAAATAAGTTTAGGGATTGGCGAGTTTGGCCCCTAAACTTATTTTTCTTCACTTTTTGACTTTTGGATTTGTCGGGGTTGACTTTGGGCTTTGTCTTTTCCATGCTTTTCCATTCCGTGTCCGGTTTTGTCGTTTTGGCTTCGTTTTTCGTCCTTTTCTTAGATATCCGTTCCTGCACAACACAATTAGCAAAACAAGCATATTTTTGGCATTTTAAGTCCGTTTTTGGTTATTTTAACTTGTTTTTAAAGGTAAAAGGTATGTGTAATTAAACACATACCAAAATCCCCTATACTAAGGTATTGCCGTGTCCTCACGCAATGCTATGATGTAAGCATTTAGAAAACTAAGAACCTTAATCACCCTTGACTAATAACTCAAAAAAGTAGCTAAGTGTTCATCGA
>BQNB010082172.1:0-29406 GCA_026074375.1 Tanacetum coccineum | reverse complement strand
ACATACACACATGCATCCATGATTAGAATTGCAATAATCTGTGGTTGTGCATAAGTCTTTGAATGCAAATACTTAGTAGAAAAGTGAACTTAATTTATTCAGTTGTGGTTTGTTACAACTATAACTTATTTGTTTTGTTCTCCAAGTTTTAATTTTGATACGGGAATATTTCAAATAATTTTTGAAACATTCACTAATATATTATAGTTTAACTAAACTGCAAAATATATTTTCTATGCTTTGTCAGTTTTCACACTAAACTATTGATAATAATCATTTTTGTCTTAGTAAAAGTTAGACACAACACATCCTTAACGACTAACGATGTAATTTTTTCTTCCTTATTTACTAAGAGTTAAACACACCTTTTGATAAACTTGTGGTGGCCGACTCTATTACCACCACCATTCGCTACCTCAACCACCCCCCAACAAGACCATCATGTTTGTTGGTAGATTTCGAGGTGACAAATGGTGGTGGTGATGAAGGTGCCAAATGGTGATCGATATAGCGAGTGGTGGTGGTCACAAATCCAATCGATGAGAAAAAAATGATGGTGGTAGAGGTATTTTATGATGGTTGAGAGTGATTTTAAAGTGACAACTATAAGAGCATAGGGTACTCTGCGTGCTCACTCGGTGCCGTTGGGAAAGCGCCACACGAAAACGCCATGAGGACACCGAGGATGGTGTTTTCGTGTCTCGCGTCGTCGTTCCCAGCCTAAATGGTTTTTTTTTGTATTTGTATTTTAGTGGATGATGTGTGGGGCAGTGGGTGTCTAATGGCATCAGATTTTCGTGTTATAAGAGGGATGAATGTTTTTGGTGTTGTGATGAATTCTGTTGTTATGAGAAAATATGAGAAAAAGTGCTGATCACTTTTTCTCACGGCATCAACACGAAAGCTCAAGGGTACCTAGGTATTTTGTGATGGGTTTAGGTAGTGATTTTATGGTGCAGAAGTTGTAAGAAGAAAAATGGTGATAATTATGATGATCGATAGTAGAGGTGATTAGAAGAAGACTATGAAATGAATAAAAAAGTTTGAGTGACCTTTTCAAGCATGTGTGTTTGACTTTTAGTAGATAACGAAGATAATAGAGAAAAAACATACGTTGTTAGTCCTAAGGATGTATTGTATTAACTTTTATTAACTCAAAGATGATTATTGCCAAAAGCTTCAAAGAAATCACATAAATATATTTTGCAGTTTACTCTGTAGTTTATGTATGTAACGACCAATGAAAAAACATTTTATGGAATTCGTAGAATTACATAAACATATGTATCTGACTAACAAAAATTCTATTAAAATGTGAGTAAATTGCGAAAATCGTCCCTAAGGTTTAGCCAAATTGCATGTTTCGTCCCAAATAGTTTTAAAGTGCAAAAATCGTCCCAAAGGTTTAGCCAAAGTGCAAAAATCGTCCCACATAGTTTAGCCAAATTGCATGTTTCGTCCTTAAGGTTTAGCCAAATTGCATGTTTCATCGTTAACCAGGGACGATTATTTGCAAAATAGTTTGATTTTGAGACTATCTATGCACTTTCAAACTATTTGAGACGAAATATGCAATTTGGCTAAACCTTAGCTAAACTTAAGGACGATTTTTTGCAATTTTCTCTTTAAATGGGGTATGTTTCTTTATTGTATTAACATATTCAAGATGGAACATTTTCTTCCACCTAACATTACATCCACCTACTTAGACTTGGCTATTCACATATAGATGAGGTAAGATGTTTTTTATTAGACGAGAGTGAAAACAAATAAGCATTATACCTATAATATTAACTATGAAGAATTGGTTTTCGTGCCCCTTAAATGCAGCTTCACCCATTAATGCACCCGGTTTTGGCGCGGGTTTTTTTTATCACCGGCACCGACCCGGTACAAATCCGGGTTTTGGGTTTTCTTGGTGAGTTAAATCCACGTATACACATACGTGTATTCTCTACGGCCTGCTTACCTTTTTATTTGTTTAGGTTATCTCTCTTGCTCTCTCTCTAAAACCGATCAAAAATTGATTTCACACTCTCTCTTGCGGCTATGGTTGGGTTCCTGACATTGAGAGTCGTATGCGAACATACAAAAAGGTATAAATTGTTTATATAAAAGTTAAAAAAAAAAAAAATTGTTTAGGGTATAGCCTATTTTTTTATTGACTTTCAAATTTCAAAAGCCTTGTAATCTTTTTAAGTTAATGAAAATTTCAGTTTTTATGTTTATGTAAATCTGTCTCTTTTAATCTTTATGCATTTAAGCTTATTTCTGTTTACAAGTCATTGCTATAAGCTGTTTAAAAGCTTCTTAAACCTAAAAAGTTATTTCACAAGCTTATGTTGTTACTGTTACATTAACTCACCCCAAAAATACCAGAGCTTGTTTTATGGATGATAAGCTTACAAGGAAAGAGCTTATGGGTTTGGCTACAGCTTATGGACAATAAGTTGTAGTCCTGGAGCTTTAGGATCATTCAAATTGGCTAATGAATGCTGGTAATCTCTACATCCTTCTACAACTACTTTAAAACTATTTTTAGCTTATTTCTTTATGCTTATTTGCTTATCTACTTATCTTAGCTTATTCTATGCTTAACTATGCTTAATCTGTCTTAATTTAGCTTATTATGTTTAGACATTAGCCTAGAATAGTTTAGAATTAGTTTAAATTTAAACTGCTTAGTTTTTTTTGGTCTACACAGCTTATCATTGTAGCTTATCTGTTAGTGCTTATTCTTCCTGGAATCTTGCTTAATTGTCTTTCATAGTCTTAAGTGTTTATCTGTTTTTAACTTTTAGAGCTTATCTAAGCTTATTTTGATCTGTTTCTGTTTTAAAATGAATTTGGAAAAGTTAAAGGAGTGTTTGGGATAATAGAATTTTTCATAAGTAAAATCTATTTTTACACTTTTAGGTTTCATAGTTCAACTTTAATTCATTATACTGCAGTCTTAGATTAGTTTCAATAAGTTTTGAATGAGTTTTGTAGATGTCTTATGTTTAGATTTATCAAAATCAAAGTCTGCTAGTTTTGTTATTGCCTAAAACTGTTAAGAAATGGATTTTAAGTAAAAATCTCCTTGGTGGTGTTTTTAAATGCTTTAGTATGTGAGAGTCCTATAAGAAGAATATTCTGGATTTAAGCAACCTTATAAAACCTCACAACCAAACACCTTTATATACATTTAAAAGGTTAGGATTGACATATATAGCAATGATGCTAGTTGTTCTTAGTGAACCCCCCTTCCTCAACAACAACTGAAAAACATTCAACTCAAATCATTACCACTGTCTCAAACAACAATGCCAAAGTTTCCTTATTTGAAGAAGGCTGAGTATGAGGTAATGGGCTATCTATGCAGATGGAATACTGGATCACAAACAACGTATTGAATTATCTGGAAGGTGATTCAATATGGCATACTAGCTTGAAAAGGACCTGGAAGAGATTGTGACTGGAGGGGTCATTATACTTCCTTCCAAGAATAAGTTGATGTAACTTGCTGTTCAGAGGAATCAAAAGGCAAGAATACCTTGTTCAGGTCTATTCCTGATGATCATTGTGGCTTATTTCCATTATATGGATTGATGCAACTGAGGGACATATGGAATGCAGTCAAAGTTGATAGTTTGGTGGAAATGGCCGAAATCTAAGAAAATGAGACAAGTATATGCTGAAGCAAGAAATTTTCAGATTTAGATTTAGTGAGAGCAGCAGCGGTTTGCACAAAGGGTATGATTAGAAGTAGAAGATTCTAGTCAGCTTTAAACCAACTCAAGGACCAAGATAGAGGATGAATGATATTAATCAAAGGTTTATAAGAGCTTTGCCTTCATATGGTCTCAGGTGCTTCTAACCTTTGAAAAACATAAAGGGTGGACTTGAATTTCTTTCTTTTGATGATTTATACTACAAGCTAAAGACTCTTGAGGTAGATATCAAAGGATACTCTACTTTTTCTTCAAGCCAATCTGCAGGTCCAAACAATTATGCATTTGTTAATGCCACCAGTGCTAGCAGAAAGATGTCATATGCAGACAGTCCAAGCTATTTTTTTTCCCAATATTACCTACATGTTTCCATCAATCTCTAAGATGGGTTCTCACAGATCTGGTAATGTAATTGAATGAGTTCTTTCAACTTATTGTGCTGATACTGAGCCAGACAACAAGGGCTATGAGATTTTGATCAGATAGAAAATTGGATCTGGAGGAGATGGGATTAAAATGGCAATGGCTTTTTTTTGGTATTTTTGCAAAAATTTTGGTGAAAATACGGGATTACGTGGTAACAATGCTGCAGGCAACAATCAAATCGAAGATACCCCCCCAAACTAGTACTAAACATCGTCCTCGATGTTTTGAAGGGTACTACGTTATCCTAAGGCCGTTTATGAAGTATGCCAAATGATAAAACGTTAGTCGATTAGATTAGGATATCGGGATTCCCAAAATGAAGCTGAGGATTTGAAGCTCGAGTGATCGAATAGACAAAACCGAGAGCCTTCACAATCCGGGCAATCCTGGACAATAAACAACAACAACACGAAACACGGGTGATAGAAAAGACAAGCTATCTCACACAACAAACAACACTTATTCATACAATTACAACTACGGATAAGCATGGGTTGCCTCCCACGAAGCGCTTGTTTAAGGTCGCTATGCTTGACCCGTCACCTGAATTTATTGGACATTAGGGAATGTTTGGAGATCCGGGACTACCAATTGTGGTACGTCCCCTCCAAAGTAGTGCTTAACACGATGACCATTCACTTTGAAATTCGGCCCGTTGGCTTGAGATAGCTCAACAGTGCCGTAAGGAAAGACTTGAGTGATGGTGAATGGTCCACTCCAACGGGATTTTAGTTTGCCCGAGAAAATCTTCAATCTTGAATTAAAGAGGAGGACTCGATCACCGACGTTGAAAACGCGATTTTTGATCTTGGAGTCATGGATTCTCTTTGTTTTTTCCTTATAGATCAATGAGTTCTCATAGGCATGATCACGAAGTTCGTTAAGTTCATTGAGTTGAACTTTCCGGTGATCACCCGCAGTAGAAAGATCAAAGTTTGCTTGTTTCAAGGCCCAATAGGCTTTGTGCTCAAGCTCGATCGGAAGATGGCATGCCTTTCCATACACAAGCTTGTAAGGAGTACACCCGATGGGCGTTTTGTAAGCTGTGCGGAAGGCCCATAGTGCATCATCTAGTTTGTCCGACCAGGAAGCACGGTTTTCACCTATGGTCCTTTCAAGGATACGTTTCAAACCACGATTTGACACCTCGACTTGCCCACTTGTTTGTGGATGATACGCGGTGGAGAGACGGTGAGTGACTCCATATTTCTGCATGACCTTTGCAAACTGGTCATTACAAAAATGGGTTCCGCGATCACTTATGATTGCACGGGGAGCACCAAATCTGGCGAAGAGAGATTTCAGAAATTTGCAAACTACTCGGGCATCATTGGTGGGGAGCGCTTTCGCTTCAACCCATTTTGACAAATAGTCGACTGCCACGAGAATATACTTGTTCCCTCGTGAAGACGGGAACGGGCCCATAAAGTCAATGCCCCAAACGTCAAAGATTTCACAAACTTGGATGGAGTTTTGAGGCATCTCATCCCGTTGCGAAGTTTTTCCTTGTCGTTGGCACGAGTCACAGTTTTTGACAAACTCGTGGGCATCCTTGTAAATGGTGGGCCAAAAGAAGCCGGAATCAAAGATCTTTTTGGCGGTTAGGTTTGCACCATGATGTCCCCCGGTGGGTCCATTGTGGCAAGCCTCGAGAATGTCGAGAGCTTCCTTGCCGTGCACACATCGCCTGATCACTTGATCCGCACAAATTTTAAACAAGAAGGGGTCATCCCAAAAATAATGTTTCACGTCCTTGAAGAACTTATTTTTCTGTTGGGTTGACATGCCCTTCACAACGAAGTTACCCGCGTGGTAATTTGCAAAGTCGGCAAACCACGGGGTACTAGAATCACCACGAAAAGTCACCATACTTAACGTCTCGAGAGGAAATGTTTCATTAATCTCTTTAGGGTCGAGAACGTTTTCATACGGGTTTTCTAATCGGGACAGATGATCGGCTGCGAGGTTCTCGGCTCCTTTTGTGTCAAGAACTTTAAAGTCAAATTCTTGGAGGAGGAGAACCCATCGGAGCAATCTCGCTTTAGCATCCTTTTTGGCAAAGAGATACTTGAGAGCGGAATGGTCCGTATGCACTATGCTTTTGTTCATGATAAGATAAGACCGGAATTTTTCGAATGCATACACCACGGCTAACATTTCCTTTTCCGTCGTGGTGTAATTAGATTCAGCCTCGGTCATCGTCTTGCTAGCATAATGGATAGGCCGAAAGTGTTTTTCATGACGTTGCCCCAAAACTGCCCCTATGGCGTAATCACTTGCATCGCACATAAGTTCGAATGGTAGATCCCAGTTTGGGGCAATCAAGATCGGAGCTTCCGTAAGTTTATTCTTTAACGTTTGGAAAGCTTGGATGCATTCATTAGAGAAGATGAATGGAGTATTCTTCTCGAGAAGATGAGTCATTGGTCGGGATATTTTGGAAAAATCCTTTATGAATCTCCGGTAAAAACCGGCATGACCAAGAAAACTCCTAACTCCTTTGACAGTGGTGGGATGAGGTAATTTGGCAATGACATCTATTTTGGCTTTGTCAACCTCAATCCCATTTTTAGAAATTTTATGGCCGAGGACAATGCCCTCTTTGACCATAAAATGGCTCTTCTCCCAGTTAAGACACAAATTGGTGTCTTCACATCTTTGCAACATTTTCTCAAGACGGGAGAGGCAATTTTCAAAGGAATTCCCAAAGACCGAGAAGTCATCCATGAAGACTTCCATTGTCTTTTCAACCATGTCGTGAAAGATGGCCAACATACACCTTTGGAACGTGCCCGGTGCATTGCATAAGCCGAAAGGCATGCGACGGTAGGCAAACGTTCCGTAGGGACAA
Organism: Tanacetum coccineum; assembly: GCA_026074375.1. NCBI lineage: Eukaryota > Viridiplantae > Streptophyta > Magnoliopsida > Asterales > Asteraceae > Tanacetum > Tanacetum coccineum. The sequence continues at coordinate 22,416 of BQNB010082172.1, read as the reverse complement.
GTAAATGTGGTCTTTTCTTGATCACGAGGGTCAATGGGAATTTGGAAATACCCGGAGAATCCATCAAGGAAACAATAGTACTCGTTTCCCGCTAATCTCTCGAGCATTTGATCCATAAACGGGAGTGGAAAGTGGTCTTTACGGGTGGCTTCATTTAACTTGCGGTAGTCAATGCATACCCGCCACCCGGTAACCAATCGAGTTGGGATCAACTCATTTTCTTCATTTTGAACAACGGTAAATCCACCCTTTTTGGGCACACAATGTATCGGGCTGACCCATGGACTATCGGAGATTGGGTAAATCAATCCTGCGTCAAGAAGTTTTTCAACTTCATTCTTGATGACATCGTGGATTTTTGGATTAACCCTTCTCTGATGCTGAACTGCAGGTTTATAGTCCTCTTCCATTAGAATTTTGTGGGTACAAAATTCCGGGTTAATACCCTGAATGTCGGATAATTTCCAAGCGATGGCTCGCTTGTGGGACTTAAGAACCTTGATCAGATCGGCTTTCTCCCCCAAACTTAATTCTTTAGCAATGATGACTGGTAACTTGTTGTCATCTTCCAAGAATGCGTATTCAATATGGGGAGGTAAGTCTTTGAGTTCAACCTCTGGCGGTTCATCAATCGAAGACTTAACAGTTTTGGCTTCACAAAGTTTGATTTCTTCTTGTGTTTTTGGTGAACAATCTCCTTGATCTGGAATAGGAGTCGGTGGTTCATTGTTCAAGAATGCTTCTAGGATGAGAATGTCCCCGGTCGGATCAACTTCCGGTGAAGTTGTATCATCATCTAGAGCAAGAAAAGCATTTGCTTCCTCGAACAGTGGCTTCCTCGTATAGTAGAAAGTCACATTTACTCCAAATGGCAGTTAAGGTCGGAGATGAATTTAGCCAACATAGGATCAAAGCACGGAGGAAGGATTTCCGTATGCTACCGAAATCAGAAAAACCTGGACACTTCTTGAGAGTATTCTTCACTAGCCATATCCATGACGTCAATCCGGTTTGCCGTCATATGATTGAAATTTGCCGTTTAGTACCTCGATGGCTGTTTGATCTAGGTTGAATGTTATGGCTCTTGCCATTACGCAGGGTAATTTACACCTCGTACACATCGATAATGCTAACACGACTAGTTTTTCAGGAAAAACACCTCTCCGGCATTAGAGGTACTCGGGGGTCTGGCTCAAATTTCAACAAACCACAAAAATCAGTGGAAATTGGATACTTTCCACCGACACTACGGGGACGTCTTGCGTTACCGATTGTGTGTATGTGATTGAACGGTACGCAGCTCTGCGTCATTGCATGTTGGGTAAGGCTCGGGAAAGAGAGAGATCTTCCACACGGAATAACGGCATAAGATTTGATGCTTGCACCGAGATGGCCAATGCATTACTTGTGTTAATGCAAGAAAATTCACATGAGATAAGGTATCTGCCGGGGTCTCCAAGTTTTTCTAGGCAACTTGTTTGAGGAATGCACCGTCGAGATAGTTTTTTTTTTCTTTTTTTTTTTGTTTTCTTTTTTTTTTTTTTTTTTTTTTTTTTTTTTTTTTTTTTTTCACCCTTTCAATTTTTGCCATTTCAATCAATTTCTCTTTGTTTCCGTTAAGGCTTTTAAAGTTGAGGCGAATTTAGTATAAAGAGTCATAAGCATCCAAATAAGCTAATTTCGAAATTCATTTCTTTGAAGATTTCATTGGAATTTCTCAATTTGTTCGTTTTTAGCTTTTTCACGGCGGTTTTCCATCGTTTCTTCTCGAAGGAAATGGGAATTGCACCTTTGGAGGCACTAAAGGATTCAACATCGGGCTTGGAGATTTGATTTCGAGATGGACTTGCACAACCGGAGGTTGGACAGTCTTTGGTGATTCGTTGTTCGTAGGAGTCATCGTATATCCTTTGTGACCTCGTATCACGATTCTGAGTAGAAGTGGTAGGAGGAAACGTGGGTTTGAAGTAGTAACACCTCTCTTAGGGTTGGTGATACCTTTCAAATCTCTTTTAGGGTTGGTAATGGTGTTACCCGGTGAGAGATCCTGGACCCTTGAAGTGGAAGCTGGTGTTGGAACTACCCATTCTTGGAAAGCAAATTGGCTATATTGTCCAATTGATTTTGGCTATTCCCATCATTTGATTTGTGTGTTTTGCCATGATGAGCCAAGTTGGGTTAATTTGATTTTGTAGTATTTTTTCATGATTGCTTCGGTTGGCTTTGATTGTAGCTATCGAATCGAGCTAAGCACACTGGAGTTGTGGAACCAGGAGCTTGATGAGGTGGTGCTTTGATATAACCGGGGGTTGATTAACTTGGGGTTGATATATTGGTCCTTTGATTGAAAAAATTATCTAACCCTGTTTGGTCTGTATTTCCCATCGGTTTTGATTGACGGTATTCCTTGATTGAAAACGGGTTTGATTGTTTTGTTTGATTTTGCTAGGGAGAAATATGAAAAAAACCGGGAGGTTCGGAATTTGATTAACAACTCGGAGGTCGGTACCGGGTATTTCCCTGATTAAAATTAGCCGCGGCGGCTTGTCGACACATATTGCTTGGATATGTTATCGTGGAACATGTTGCTACCAACGGTGGCGGGGACATTGATTGATAAGAATGAGCACTCTCGCAAGTTACACAACTTGGGCTCGATTGCTCTGACCGGGAAGCGGGTTAGCAGGAGCGGGAGCTTGATTTTTCTTGTTAGGAGCAATGCTAACCAATATCTTTTAAATTCGGCAAACATCGGGAGGAAACTGCTGGGGGGAGGATGCTCGATTAACTACTTTTGCAATGACTGCAGTGCTTCGTGATTTGGATGACTTTGGATTTGCTTTCGATAAAGCTTTTTAAGGCTTCTCCTCAGGGCATCTTATCAATTAAAAATTACCCACAGCAGCGTAGAGTTCAATGATCTTGATCATTAGTGTTTAAGGCATGGGTAGATTGTATCGGTTGATGCAATTCTGAGAAAAACCGTGATGTGGGCATCCCTAGAAGATCATTGAAAGCCGGATCGCATGCCTTCATAAAACGTTTAGTCGAATTTTGTTGAAATCTCGTGATTTAATTTTCGAGATGGTTGTTTTAGAAGGAGGAAAAAAAATTTGTTGATTCTGATTTTTGAAACAAGACTAGATCCATGTAACAATCGATCGAGGGGGTTCTTTTTCGAGCCAAATCCGGGCTGCTCCCTCGAGGGAAAATGGGAAAAGCAATAGCTTAACCGACGTACTCGGGACGTTGGGAAACTTCATCGTAGAAGTGATCTTGTTGAAATAACGGATATGAGCATGTGGGTCTTCCTTATCGTGTCCAAAGAATTGTTTGTTTTGAACAAGATTTAGTAGACCATGCTTGATCTCGAAGTTATTCGCGGTTATTTCCGGAACAACGATTGCATCCTCGTAACCTCAGGTGGGTGCCTCGAGCAATTTGAGCCATAGTTCGATTATCGGCCGATTGGAAATTTATTGTGGATCGAACTTGAACTGGGTATTCGATACGAAGAAGCAGGTTCAACATAACTTGGTGAAGCTTCTTGTTGAGGCCAAAAATTTGGTTTTACGAGACTAAGATCGAGTGGCTGCACAATAGAATTTAAAAAGAAAATTACAATAATTAATTTTTTTTATTTGGTTTTTCAAAAATTTTATTCACAGTTTATTTTAAATGGACAATTGAGGGAGTACGACTTAAACCAATTTAATCGATCCTAATTCACGTAGCTCCCAATTCGAAAAAACGCAACAATGCGATGAGCGGAGGAGAGTGATAGCGCGAAGCTTATATCTCCTTTTGGGTCGTAGTTCCTTGGAACAACCCTCTCCTTATTAACCACCGTTTGTTTGTTAATCGTATCGTGGAGAGCCGTTACCTAGTCAAGTTGATACAATGGAAAGTCTTAAATATTTTGTTCGAGTGGGAATCACTAGTTCACCGGAATAATTATAATAATTCCTCAATTGAGATTATTATATTTTTTGGTATTTTTACCAATTTATGTATTTTATTTTTTGTTTATGGGACAATTTTTTTTTATTTTTGATTTTTTTGATTTATATGATAGATAGTAAAAAGAACAAGAAAAAAATATTTTTGTGTTTTTTTAAGATGATATATTTACTAGTAAGACAAATTAAATCAACGTATGGATACCTATTCGTTAGCACTAGCATCCCGAGGCAGCGGCGCACAAAAATTGGTTCTCGCAATTTTGTATATATTAATATTACTAGGCAAATCCAACACTTCTTCACCCTTGACCAAGTAAAACGTCAGACCTACCTAGAAATAATATATACTCGTATTTAAGAGAATCAATGATAAAGATTACGGAAGTAGATTCGGGGTCGTATGTCTTCCAACGAGGGCTGCAATTGAAAGTTGATCTTTGTTTGATTCTAGATTGAGTGAGATATGTTTTGATTGATGTTATAAGTCACCCTAAAAACTACGGCGATGCAAAATTAGGTATAAGGAATCCCTTAAAATTACCAATCTAATGGAACAAAACCTAAAAATGGGCATCAAAAAAAAAAAAAAAAAAAAAAACTACAGCACGACAACTGTGCCACTACCTGCAGAAACGGCAATACTACCAGCAGGAAGAAACGAGGCTCTACCAGCAGGGAAACGAGGCTAAAAAACTGCGCTCTGGTTTTAAAAAATCGTTTTAGCCAAAACTCAAAACACGAAAGTTGTCGGGCATGTTTTTTAAGCAAACTTTAATAAAGGCACATTATAATAAATAAGCACTCAATAAAGCCCCAAAAAGCCAAATAAGCTTGCTATTGCTGAATTAGTAGCAGTAGATAAACGAGGCTCTAAAACTGCTGATTTCTTAAAAAAACGTTTTTAGCCAAAACTCAAAAACGAAAAAGTTGTCCGGGGACATGTTTTATTAGCATCCTTTTAATAATGGCACCTTTAAAAATAAGACTCAATTTAAGCACCAAAAAGCCAATAAGCTGGATGATTGCAGAAGTTAAGGTTTTGGACTTAACGCTTTTAGTAAATAAGCTGTATAAATAGCTCCAAAATTAATCAAAATGAAAAGGAAAGGATGTTTTGGAAAGCTTATATAAGTTGCTTAATCTGATTCCAAAAAGCCTTTTCACCAAAAAAACAACTTAAAACTAACTCATTTTGCATCAAAATTTAGTAAACTCTAACTTTTTCTAAAATAGCCAAATGAAAATAGCTAAATTCCTAAATAAAGCCCAAACTGAAAGATGTGTTGTGGAATAAGCTCACTAATGATTCCTTAATAAGCCCACACATATTCACAATTTTTAAATAGCCATTTGGAATAAGCACAATAAGCACCAATGACTAAACTACTATTTTTTTTTTTTTTGATTTTACTGAAAATAAGCCACTTGTTGAGCTTAAAAAAATGAGCAAGCAATGGATTCTTATGATGATAATGATATAAGCTATAAAACGGATTTGAGTATTTTAAGCTCAATGAACAATAAATTAAGACTCAAAGATATTTAAAGACACTAAATAAGCCAGAATGAGCTTATGAAAAAGCTAATTATCCCTTTTTTTAACTCTCAATTTTAAGAGATTTAGGCCAAGGCTTTTAAAGACAAATGATTATATGAACATATTAAGCACTAATGAACCATTTTCAACAGAAATTAGACTTAGTATGCTGAATAAGGCAAAAGGCAATTTTAGCTAAATGTTGTGTACATATTAAAAGAACAAGTATAAATAAATGATAAAAAAGCTTAAACCAAAAGAAATCAGCATATATTAACACTATTAAGCAAGATAAAGATAGAAATAAACAATAATAATGCAAATGCTACTATATTCTTATAGAAAAGTGCAAAGAATTAAATAAGAGACTTACAATGAACCTCTAGCTATAACAAGAGGACACCCAAAGAGGCAGCTATAAAGCTCCCTAGCCTTATTAATAAGCTTAGGTATATGAGTCCAATTGTTTCCATTACAACCAAAAATTCCAAAATGCTTTCACAATTCAAATGCAAAGGTAATTAGGTTATTAAACTGGTTTTCAAAATTTAACATTAGTTACACAATTATTTATGCTCAACTAAAAGAGCTTAGAGACTCTTCAGAGCTTATGAGTAGTCTTTAAAAACAACTTAAGGTATGTAAACTTGGACATGAATTGCAAAAACAAACTGAAATTCATTAAACTGGACTTCTTACAAAATTGCAGAAAGGAAAAAGTTTTTTATATTAAAAACTAAAAATTACACTCTTAAAAACTAAAAATTACTCTCCGCCTTACATGGCTCACTAGCCCTATTTATACAAAAAAAAAGGTAAAAACAAGCTGAAGTCTTCTGTTTGACTTTCATTGACTTTTCTTTGTTGAGCTTGACTGTGTTTGTTTGCTGAGTATAAAGCTTCCTTGTGCTAGCTTTGTGAGTATAAACTCACAATATATCCTGGCCCTTAATTTCCTTGTATTCTCTCTCAACCCTTGGATCGAAAATGACCTTGGATTGCCAACTTGGCATTGTGGCCATGTGGAGGTAGTTAGTGGGCATTTCCAACGTGGGTTGATGGAGTGTTGCAGGGTAGAATAGAAGTATGGTGCAAAATAGGGGTGCTGGATGTTTTGGTATTGGCGGGAAGATTGGAAAAATGATTATACAAGTTGGGTTGTGACAGAGGGAGGTTGAAGATGATTAAGGGTATGTTTGGTTTGTGTACAAGAAAAGCCCTCCCATCTTTTCTTCTTTTCATTTCTCTTTTTCCCTGTCTTTCTTTTATTAAATGAAGTTTCCCAAATTGGGCATAATAGCCCCCTGTCTTTGTTTCCTTAATATTATAACTTGGGGTTTGGCAACTTTTGACCCCTCAAGTTATATTTTTCTTTGCTTTTCTTCTCGGAGTGACTTGACTTTAATTGAGGCTTCGCCTTCTTCACAAACTTTTCCATCTGTGTCCGGTTTTGTCGCTTTTTTGCTTGTTTTTTCGTCTTTTTGTGAGATATCTTTGTTTTCCTGGCCACAAACCACAATTAGCAAAACAAGCATATTATTTGGCATTTTGTGATGTCCGTTTTTGGTTATTTTAGCTCGTTTTTAAAGGTAAAAGGTATGTGTAATTAAGCACATACCAGACGACCTTGTTTTAAAGTTCATAAATCAATTTTTCCCACCTTCGAAAACAACTTACCTTCGGAATGAAATCACTACTTTTTACCAAAAACCAAACGAAACCTTCCACAGAAGGCATGGGAGAACATTTTAAAGGAATCTTCGTCAATGTCCTCATCATGGTTTCTCAGAATTACATCAACTTGATACATTTTACAATTCCTTGAATACCAATGATCAAGATGCCTTAGATTCCGCCGCGGGTGGAAATTTCTAGCATAAGATGCCCTTCCGAGACAGGCTTTAGCCAATCGAAAGTAAATCTAAAGTGCGTTACTCAGAAGTCGTCAAATGATTCAAGAGCAATTACGAATGCTCCGTCTTTCTACTTCTTCACCTTCTAATAATTCTTTTCGAGATTCAACAAATGCCGCCTTACTTGAAGACAAAATGAATATTAGAATTGAGCCGTTTAGAATAAAAGCAGAATTAGTGAAAAGATGATACGACTCTGCTACCGTCAAGCAGTTCAAGGCAAGTTTGTGGTCACATGTGGTTCAAAACCATAATTTCATACAATTGTCCGTTAACATATTATGAATAACGGATTTTCCCGTTTTTCACGATAAATATTCAACAATTCCAACAAACCCGCCCGCCGTTTGGCAATTTTTGTTCAAAGGAATCTCCTTAATTGGCAAACCAAATAAGACCAAGGTGGTTTTAATAACCCCAATGTTCAAAAGCAAATCAAAGGAAACAAGCCGATATCAAGGAAACATTTTTAATTCGAATCAAAACCGTGGAGGCAATTTCAACCAAAACCGCCAAAACAACCAAGGAGCCGTTTATCAGCTCACCCACCATTACCAAACTCCACAAATAACCTGTGGTTAATCAAGTTTAATCTCGCTCTTCACAAATTCAATGTTGTGTCTAAAAAAGGATTTGAAGTTATGCTAAGGCTTTATGAGGCAAAACATGAATAACTTGCAAATGAAGTGGACTAATTTTCAAAGAAACCAAAACGATTTTAAAGAGTTATATGATTCTCAAAAAGAAACTAGATGATTTCAAAACTTGATGCTAGGTTTTATGCAAAATTATCACAACAACAGCACGCTTCTACTTACCAGAAGGGGGTTACTCTTCGAGTAAAAACCGTAACTAACCCTCATCAGCAAATTAATGCTATCACCACAAGGAGCGGTAAGACTTTGGAAGGACCTTAGACCTCCTCTGTTCCTACACTCGTTAGATCAATTCCACAAAAGAACCCCGAAACAAAAACCCGGGAGACGTCATCATCGGAAAAAGTGCAAAATTCCAAATTTGGGAAAATACGCACTTGTCCCACTCGGGGGAAGGAAGATACCCATTTTCATTGAAATTCCAAAACAAAGCAAAGAAAACCGCTATTCTTGATCCACTAATTTCTCCAAATCCTAATTAGTATCATTCTAAACTTCCAATACCACGAAAGGATGGAAAGTTAGAGAGAAACATAAATCCAAGTGCTCAACTAGCCGTGTTCTTGAAGATGTTCAGCACTCAGTTTAGAGATTGATTGAAAGATGTCTTGTCGAATGCCAAAGTTCTACAACATGGTTCAGCTTCAACAAATGGTTAAGCTCGTTGCTAAGGAACAAAGAGAAGCTCGAAGAAATCGCCATCACAACCGTAAATGCTGAATGTTCTGCTATCATCATGAACAAAGTTCCCGAGAAGCTCGAAGATCCGGGAAAATTTCTTATCCCATGTGCTTTACAAGAACTCGATAGGACTAGTGCTTTAGCCGATTCCGGAGCTAGCATAAATCTTTTACCTCATTCTATCTACAAGCAGCTTGGGCTTGAAGCTTTGACTCCTACTCGTATGACACTCGAGCTTGCCAATCGTTCCGTTACACATCCAATGGGTATAGCCGAGGATGTTGTAGTTAGAGTTGATGGTTTCACTTTTCTTGCTGATTTTGTCGTGGTTAATTTTGAACCAGACCCGAGAGTGCCTATTATTTTAGGAAGACCTTTCCTTCGCACCGCAAAAGCTCTCATTGATTTATACGAGGAAACGTTAACATTACGAGTAGGAAAGGAAGAACTAGTTTATTATGCCGATAAATCTGAGAAAAACGAGGAAAAGAAATTTGTTCATGCTATTTCTATCATTGATTTTTCGAAAGACGATCCGTTTAGTGGCATTACCACTATTCCATCAGATGCTCCTTTTCCTAGTTCTTCTCCGATGAAGACTAGTGATTCTACTTTCGAGGAATTCATCAATGAATTCACTCTTCCTAACTCATTACCACCGGGTGATGACGTTTCAATTCATAAGAAGGATATTCATGAAGAAACTTTTTCAAATCCTCTTTTCGAATTCGATGATAACTTCAAATCTAGCAACGTTAATCCTCTCTTTGAAGAGAACGATAAGGATGTCGAGATTAAGTCTTCTTCTTCCTTCACACTTACTTCACCGGAAGAAAGTGAATTAGAAGCTTATCTTGAAAGAGATTCGATTCCACCGGGAATTGATCTTAACCCCCCACCCACCCTTGAAGTTTCAAGTAGCAATCCTACTTCCCCTACTCTCACCGGAGAGAAGGTTTGTTCATGGAAAACACCGATGTTTTTCTCGTTATCCGATTTGTATGGAGAATGATGACTCGTATTGCGATAAGGAAGAAGATAATTTGTCTTTTATCAATGTTCTTAAATAAGAAACCAAAACCTCTTTCTCGTCCTCAAGAAGTTGATGATATTAGGATGAAAGATGACAAAGTTTCAAGTCAAATACCAATTGCTACCATTGTTATGCCAATAAGAATCATTTTTGATAATCCAATTAATTTTAATGATCATTTTTCCAAACCAAAGGATTTAAAAAAGGACTTAGCCATTGCACATGATTCCACCGAATCAAGTATTTTACCACCTCCTTTGTTAGATTCCGACTCGCCTTTCACTACGGAGTTGTCGGCTAGTTTTACCTTGAATTCTCTCGGAAACGAGGACAAAGTATTCAAACCAGGTATACTAGTTTATCATACCATTCATGATAAAAATCTTGTAACATTGGAGAAGAATTTAAGAGAGAACATTTCCTCCGGGACTCTCTTATTTCTCAAAGAACCATCATCTCCTCGTCCTCCTCCGGAACCACCGGATGTTGAGAAATGTCTTGAACCCAAAGCGGGTATTTTGATAACCAAAGTGTTTAAGGGTGTTTCTAAACCTCATGATTTTATGACCGATATTTTACCCACCCTTCCCACCTTTGTTTCAGATTTGACCTTCTGGTTCTCGCAATATAGTATATATAAAATACTAGGCAAATCCAAACTCTTCACCCTTGACCAAGGTAAAAAGTCAAGACCTACCTAGAAATAAAATATATAAGAGAATCAATGATAAAAAGATTCCGGAAGTATGATTCCCGGGTCGTATGTCCCAACGAGGCTGCAATTGAAAGTTGATCTTGGTTTGATTTTTATCGAAGATTCATCAAAGACTTTTCAAAGATCTCTCGACCAATGACCCACTTTCTTGAGAAGAATGCCCCGTTTATCTTTTCAGAAGAATGCATTCAAGCCTTTCAGACTCTAAAAAAGAAATTAACCGAAGCTCAAATTCTCATTGCTCCAAATTGGGATCAACCTTTTGAACTCATGTGCGACGCAAGTGATTATGCAATAGGTGCAGTTATAGGGCAAAGGATTGAGAAGCAATTTAGACTAATTCATTATGCAATCAAAACAATGACCGAAGCAGAAACAAATTACACAACAACAGAAAAAGAGATGCTTGCAGTAGTATATGTTTTTGAGAAATTTCGATCGTATCTTATCATGAATAAAAGTGTTGTTTACACAGACCATTCCGCTTTAAAATACCTCTTCAACAAGAAAGACGCCAAAGCAAGATTGCTCTTAGATGGTTTTACTTCTACAAGATTCAATTTTAGATGTGATTGATACCAAGGAAGGTCTGAAAAAACTATCTGCTCTCACGATCACCTCTCTCGACTTGAAAACCCGTATGAGAATGGTTTTTTTGATCCTTAGGATGATTAACGAAAACTTTTCCTCTGAAATATTGAATACACGCTGACTTCTCATGATGTCAAAATACCCGTGTTTGCCGATATAGCAAATTACCACGCGGGGAATTTTCTCATCAAAGGAATGTCAACTCAACAAAAGAGAAAGTTTTTCAGGATGTTAAAGCATTACTTTTGGGCTCATGATCCTACCTTTTTTAGATATATTTGTGCGGATATCAAATCATTTCGTAGGTTTGTATTTGGCCCAAGAAGCTCTTGAAATCTCAAAAGCTGTCATGATAGGACCCACCGGCGGGGCATCATAGTACCATTATCACCGGCTCGCAAAAGTATTTGATGTCGGTTTCTTTTGGCCTACCTTATACAAGATGACTTTTTTTTCCAATCTCAATGATCAATCGTTGTGATACATGTCAAGACAAGGCAAAATTCCAATCAGGATGAGGATGCCTCAATATGTACTTTCCAGTTTGTGAAATCTTCGATGTATGGGGTATTAATTTTATGGGACCTTTTCCGTCGTCTAGGGGAAACAAATACATACTTGTAGTCGTCGATTATCTTTCAAAATGGGTTGAAGCCAAGGCGCTCCCCACCAACGATGCTAGGGTAGTTGTTAATTTTTTGAAATCCCTTTTTTTCGATTTGGTGCACCGAGAGTATCATAAGCGATCGTGTATATGGCACCATTTCTGTAACGATAAATTTGTTAAAGTTATGTCTAAATATGGTGTCACACATCGTCTTTCTACCGCTTACCACCCTCAAACTAGTGGTCAAGTTGAGATGACGAATCGTGGGCTTAAAAAGAATCTTAGAAAGGACGGTAGGAGAAAACCGTGCCTCATGGTCAGACAAGTTAGATGATGCGTTTGTGGGCATTCCGAACGCTTACAAGACTCCAATCGGATGCACGCCCTACAAGCTAGTTTATGAAAATCGTGTAATTTACAGTTGAGCTAGGACACAAAGGCATTATTAGGCTCTAAGCAGCCAACTTTCGACTAAAAAAATCCGAGGAGTGATCACATCGAAATCTACCAACTTAATGAGTTCGGATCAAGCTTATGAGAATTTCATTATCTACAAGGAGAAGACAAAGAAACTTCCAGCTCAAAGATCAAGAACCGAATCTTCAATGTTGGTGATCAAGTCTTGCTTTTTAACTCCCGATTAAAGAATTTCTCCGGAAAGCTCAAATCCTGATGGTCCGGTCCTTTCTCTATTACCAAAGTTTTTCCTTATGGCACAACCAAATTGTCTCATCCCGATGGTTTAAATTTCAAAGTCAACTGCCACCGTCTTAAGCATTACTATGGAGGGGATACACCACCATTGGTTATCCCGGATCTCTAAACTTTCCCTAAGGCAACTAAATGCAGGGATCGAGTCGAGCTTGCGACTCGATGACAAAAAACAAGCCGCTTTATGGGAGTTCACTCCATGCTTATCCATTTTATTCTTATTTTCTTAAATAATGTGTTGTGATGTGTTGTGGTTATCCTCTTTCGGTTTCTTGTTGTTTGTTGGGATTTTTTTAGGATTGACCCAACAATTTCTGAAGCCTCTCGTGTCCGGTGTTTTTGTCCCGTTCCACTCGAGCTTCTCATCTTTTGTTTGAAATTAGTTTGGGGTGATCTGATATCCTTTCATCTTATCGAATTCACGTTTTATATTCTTGGTAATTCATAACGGCTTGTTTTTCGTAGAACCCGACCTTAAACATTGAGGACAATGTTTCGTTTTAGTTTGGGGAGGGAATCTATCGATTTGATGTTACCTGCTTATTGTTTTGTTCTCACGTACCTGTTTTTCTACACAAAATAGCAAAATTTTTAAATTTTTAAGATCTTATTTGTAGAAATAAATATATATATATATATATATATATATATATATATATATATATATATATATATATATATAATAATATATATTAGTAGTATGATAAAAAATAAGTGTTAAAGACACAAAGTAGTTTTCCGTTGGTGAGAATAGAAAGTAATTTTTGACCCGATCGAACGTGTTGAGTTCTAGCTTTTTTCACCCTAACCAATTAATGATGATAGTTTGTGCTAGTCTCATGTAGACTTTAAACATGCTAGACTTGAAATCATTAGTAAATGAAGACTTGTGCTAATCTCAAGTAGATTTTAAATATGCCGAGTTGAATTTTATATAGGCTAAGTATTTGTGAATTTCTTTATTAGAGATTTTAAATTGCAAAGAATAAGAGATGATAGTGTTGATTACGAATTAGGATGCTAAACAAAGTTTATTTGGAAAACTTAAAGGCTTATAAGAATAACTTGTAGCTTTTTCATCCAGGGAGTTCTTGAAATTGAATAATTATACGTGTTCTCTTAATTTTTACAAATAAGAGTTTTACTTCTTAAAAAGTCTAATCAACCTATATTAAGAGAACACATAGCTTTATCGATGATGAAGTCAAACATCATTTGTAAATAAGAATTTTAGTTCAAGTTTATACTTTGGTTTTCTAAAATGAAATTTTTTCTATTTGCAAAAATAATGTGTTGAATTAATATATAAAAAAATGTAGTTGGTGAATAAAAAGGATGCAAGTTATAAATCCTTAGTGTTAATAATTAATATACAAACTCCATCGCAATAAAGTACATGGGCATTTGTCGGTTCGCTCCCGATGTGACATTGAAAGAAAGGGTGGAGGATGTATATTTAGGGTCGGTATCATAATAAGACACTGGACTCTTGTAGGGGCGTGGCCCGGGAATGTGTCGTCGACAGGAAAAAGATACCGGTTCCTAGCCTAATAATGTAAATAATAATAATAATATTGCAAGTTAGAAAATAAATAGTAGAAGTTTCCTTTTCTAAAACCAAGATATTTTTTTGAACTAAGGTTTGCAAAAGTCTACAAGGCTTTTTCATCGGAAGTTCATGCGTTTCGATTATTATTCTCCGGATAGGGTGTCAAAAGCCTTAGCACTTACCCGATGACGGTGGGATGCTAGAGAAGAAAGTCATTCATGGGGCAAGTGAACCAACGATGTCTTAGCTAAGGAAGTTTTTGTTTACTTTGAGTTGTGATTTTGCTAAGTGATTAACATAATAGCCCAAAAGGCCCATGTGTAAAGCTTGGTCGGATTTCAACTATTTAAATATGTGGATTTAATGTTTTAAAATTAATTTGAACACACACCGCTTTTATATATGATTTATTGGTCGGGGAAGAGGAAATTCACAAGTTTAATTTATAAGTAGTCTTTAGCATCTTAGCTCGTACTTAACGGTGATCTTATTTTTAAGCTTAGCATGGGAAAAGTGAAAAATCAAGATGATTAAAGTTATCTTTTTGACACTTAAATGTGTTTTTTGTTCCATGATCCTTAAAGTTACCAATGAGGTAATGAAAACAATACATTATGTCAACACAAAAATAAGTTGTAGTTAGATAGTCTATAAAAAAAATCATAAAAAAAAATCATAAAATAAATAAATAAAAATAATAATAAAAATTTTGAAAATGGGAATTCGGGTGTTTTATAACTTGTGATCTCTTAGCTCTCTCAACAAAAAAATCTTTGCTACTTTTCAAAGGTTTAGTTTGGGGAAGTTTTGAGGTATTTGGTTATAAGGCATGTAATATTGTGTGAGGACACGCAATCGTTTAGTTTGGGGAATTTTGATAAGTGTAAAATACACATATCTGTTTATACCAAAAATGACCCTAAATGACCCAAAACAGACTTTAAATGCCAAAAATATGCTTGTTTTGTGCTATGTGTATGCAGGTACCGGATATTATGCAAATGGTCTTAAATCAAGCCGGAAAAGACAAAACTGAGCACGGAATTGATCAAGATGGAATTCTATAAAGCCGGAGACGGACAAAGTGCTAAGAGCCGGGATTTATCAAGTTAAGTCAACAAAAGTCAACCAATGTCTAACCTCTATGGTCAAAACTAGGTCAACTATGAAGGACAAACCTATTCAAAATCTCAAAATACCCTTGTTGTTAAATTAAAATCAAACAAGCCCCAGAAATTAATTACATCGTTAGTACCTTTGTTAACAAGGGACTAACAGATCGTTAGCATTTATTATCTAACCAAATCCAACCGGCCCTTCCACCCTCCTTGCCAGCCCAGAAACCATACACGGTC
Source organism: Tanacetum coccineum (assembly GCA_026074375.1). Classification (NCBI taxonomy): domain Eukaryota; kingdom Viridiplantae; phylum Streptophyta; class Magnoliopsida; order Asterales; family Asteraceae; genus Tanacetum; species Tanacetum coccineum. Next base: position 7,106 of record BQNB010082172.1, on the reverse strand, counting down.
AAACCATTTTTTAACTCAGTCACTCAAAAACAGTAAAAACCAAACGGTTTTTACCAAAAATTCCTGCCCCTTCACTCTTACTATTCACCCTTCCCCCTCATCGAATTCCCTGCACCCTCACCTCACCAAATCGTACACCCACAATCCCTCGCTCTTCTAGAAGGCCTGCCACGCGTGTCAGAGAATGACACGCTGGCAATCCCGGCCTTTCCTATTGGTTATTGATGCGTGGAGGCTAAATCAAAGGCTGAGATCGATTCAAAGTAACACAAGGAGGATTAAAGGGCTGAGATTAGACACCCCGAGCTCCTCACAGAGAAAGCACAAGTCCCAAAGGCCTATGCATCCTCATTCGGCTATAAATAGGAGGTTTTTCTCACAAATTGTGTGTAATTTTTAGAGAGTAATTGTTAGATAACATTTAGCTTATGTAATTTCAGTTTATTCATATTGTACTCAGCTTGTTTTATCAATGAAATATTGTTTCACTTAAATCGTGCTTTTAATTCCATAATTTACTTAATACTGTTCTAATAATAAGCTCTCAATGAGCTCTTCTCTCTAAAATAACGCATTAAAATCTAAACTCAATTTGCCTAATAAGTAAACTAGTGTATTAATTACTTAAGATCCACTCAAACAAATACCTCAGCTTATTTTAATGGAAGGGAAGCCAAACATGGATGGGCTTCCAGGACTTACTGGCTTATTCTCAATAAGCCAGAGCTTGTAGATCAGCTCTCATTTTGAGCTTTCTTGGTCCCTCGTCTCAAGCTGGGGTTCTAGTATCTTTCACTATTTTAAAGCATTAAAAGTCCCTTGCTTATTTTAGCTTATTTCTGTCTTATTCAGCTTATTACTGTTTAGATATGCTTATTCATGCTTATTATAGTAGTGTATGCTTAATTGTTATATCTTGCCGTAAATCTTATTTTTACATGCTTTTTATATAAAACAGTTGAAAATCCAAAAAAATATAGCATTAGCTTATTACTTCTTGTTCTAGCTTATTTGATTGTTGAATATTGCTTATTAAGTCTTTATTAAGCTAATTAGTGTCTGGTATTGCTTATTGGTGCTTTAAATCTCTCTGTCATAGTTTTAAAATCGATTTTGAATAAATAAAGGGGTGTTTGGTATAACTTCAAAATGGGTCAAAAAAATAGCTTTTAATGGGTTCATGCTCTTGGATAAGTTTTACTTAGCTTAAATTTAGCCTTAGAAGTTAAAATAATCAGTAGTCAAGTGTTAAATTTTTTTTCAAAGTGTTAAATTTCATTTTGAGTTCAAAAGGTTTCATTGTTTCAAGTCTGTGGAAAAGTGCTATGTGATTTTAGCTTATTTGGGGTGATTCAGGTTAAAAAGCTTTTAAGTCTTCATTACTGCTGTTTAATGAGTAGAGAAATGGTTTAGGAACTTGATTTGAAGGGCTCTTTGTGGATCAAAAGGATTTAGAGTATAACTGTCAATTGCATCAGCAGCTGACAAGTTATTTTGTCCATTTTCTAGCTTATTATTAAGCCATCAAAAGTAGTTTTTAGATTTTCAAACTTAGTGCACAAGTAGATTTTAGGGTAATCTAGGTAAGTTAGGGCTTAATTTGTCTTATTAAGCTTATTTGATAATCTGTTTTCATGCTGCAAATTGCTTAAAGTTCATTTTCAAAGAGTTAAGTTCTCTTTTCAATTTTTACATCAGCCTTTTTAAGTAGTTTTTTTAGCTCATTTTTATTTCAAAATACTTTTAAAAAGCTGATTTAGATAGTATCTTGGGTCTAGTTTTTAGATTTTCAAAGCTTATTCCCATAAGGATCCGTTTAAGAGCCTATTTTTAAGCTCATAAGTAGCCTAGTCGACTGTTTCAAAGGCTGTGATAATTGTTAAAGTGTTTAAGTGAATTTTTCAGCTTATTTCTTAATTGATTTTGCTTATTTCTGTTTAAGTTTGCTTATTAAGGTAGTGATAAGTTGTTGTTAGTTATTTAGGGCTTAAAGGTAGGCTTAACTTTGCTTATTGTTTAGCATTAGTTTAAGTTATAAAGTTAAAAATAATTTTTCAGTTTAAAACTGTAGGCTTTTTGCTTATTCTCTCAGCTTATTCAATTAAGTTTTAGCAGGTGTTTCTTTTTGTAACAAGTTAATAGCAAACAGCTTATTAACAAACTTTACTTCACAAGTTTTTGATATAAGCAAAAAATAAAAAAATGGCAAAAAGGGGTTGCCAGACCTCGAACCCAAGACCTCTCTCTCAAATGCCTAGCGTGTTAACCAAAGTGCTACAATAGCTCATCCAACACTCTCTTGCACAATTTAATTAATATACACGTTTTCCTTTTTCTAATCTTTAATAAGCCGTAGCCTAATAAGCCCTTTTCTCAGCTTATTCGATAAGCTGAGTTGTTTCTTTCAATTTTCTAGTAATCTTTGTTACATCTTTGATTTTTCTTGAATTTTTTGTAATTTTCCATCAATTAGCTTATTTTTAATAGTTTTTTGAAAGTTTTAATTTTAGAAAATTCATAAAAAATAGAAAAAAGTTTCAAAAAAATAGTTTTTAGTTTTATAAAAATTACTTTTAGGTTTACAATCAGTAAAATCATTTTTACACCTTTTAGATTTTAATTTTCATTTTTGAGCCTTTAATTTTAAGTTTAAAAATAGGATTTTAATTTTAAAAATAGTTAAAAATAGTTTTCTGAGTTTTTATGTTATTTTAGACCTTTTCAAGTTAAAAATCATTTTTCTAAATTTTTAGAACTTAATTTGCTATTTTTTAGGATTTAATTAGATTAAAATAGTTTTTAATTCATAATAAATTCAAAAATAATAAAAAAAATGTTTTTATTTTTATTAAAATTTTCTTTTGTCCTATTTTAGGTTTAGAATTCAGAAATTTATTTTCCATTTTTAAGGGGTTAATTTAGTGTTTTTGTTAATTGTCGCATTTCATTTGCTCCCGTTAATTAGTTTAAGTGTTTAATTGCTTTTAATTATTTATTTTAATTGTTGCTTTTATTTAGTAGTTATAGATAATCCAAAATATCTTTTCTCTCATTCAAATCATCATCCGAGCTAAAACGAGGTTTCAATTTCACAAGTCGTTGAGAAAATGACCCGGGTGATCATACTTCCCGGTTAAATATACATATTATATATATATCTTTTAAGAGTGATTTTCCTTAGAAGAAATTTTTTTAATTGCCTTTTGGAAGTATTATTATAATTTCATTAGTTATATAAACTTCACATTCACATACATCTATTCCACTATATCATCTTTTTTGAGCCCATTAAGCCCATAAGACTTCGCAGCTTATTTTTAGCTTTTTAGAGCTTATTCGATAAGCTGGCTTAACGGGCTTTTTTTTCCCTAGGAATCTTTATAGCTCTGAGGATTTTCTGCCAATTTTTCATACTATTTGTTATTTTTAAAGTATTTTTTGAAAAGTTTAAAAATTTTAAATAAGTCTTAAAAAAATAGAAAATTAAATTCAGAAATGTCAAAAAAATAGTTTTTGGTTTAGAATTAATACTTTTGGGTTTACCATGCATTAAAATTCATTTTTTACCACTTTTAGATTTTAAATTTGATTTTTAGCTTTTTAAATTAATTTTAGAAAATAGATTTTTATTATAAAAAGTAGTTAAAAATAGTTTTTTTAATTTTTATCATATTTTAGACTTTTCTAAAGTAGAAAATCATTTTTTGGAATTTTTAGGGATTAATTTGCTATTTTTTAGGATTTTTAGTAGATTAAATTAGTTTTTAATTCATAAAAAAAATAGTAAAAAGTCAAAAAAATATAAATCTTTTTTTGAAAATTTTCTTTTGTCATATTTGAGGTTTGCATGCATTAAAATCCTTGTAGGGTTTTTATTGAATTAGTTGATCATTTAGCGCATTTTTAGGTTCCGGTTTTGATCTTTTCAGTCTTAAAATTTTTGTCTGCCTTTAGATAATTTTATTTGCCTTAATTTTCCCATATACTTAGAAAACCAATCGCAATTTTGTCCCATTCAAGCATCGATTCTCAAAACGACTCTCCGCTTTCGATTGCATTCCTCGTTGGGGAAACGACCTGGGAATCATACTCCCGGATTACTATAATTGTGATTTTTTTATTCTTACCCTTATATTTATAATTATATAAGTATTTTATATTTATATATTATATATTTTAAAGGTGTGAGTCGAAGAGGATCAATTTTTGGCGCCGCTGCCGGGGAGGATTGCTTACGATTGTTGAAGCCGTTTGACAATTTGTGTTTGAAGATCCTTCCGTGTGAAGTTATTTTGTTTATTTTCTTATAAAAAAATAATAAAGAATACAAAAAGATTTTTCTTTTCTTTTATTAGTATAATAAAAATAATAACCAGTTGGTAAAAAAACCACCAATTATAATACCTTTTAATTGAAGTATTCTCTAGTAATAGTTCCCTAAAACCAACAGATCAAAAACTTACCTTTTGTGTCTCTCGCGAGGTACGGCTCACCTTTGAAAGTTAAACAAACTCCTTTGTGCGTTTTTCTTTTTGAAGAGTTACCGAGAAGCGAGTTGATTATTAGGTTTAAGTGTTTTAAAATTTATTGTGATCTAATGTTGAAAAACCAAAAAAAATTGTATAAAATTTTCTTTTTCATTTTAGTGCATGGACTCATTCTCATTCTCGTATATTTAATCGGTCAACACAACAAGTCAATCGACTTTTGTTGAAAACCATTCAATCTTGTTGAACAATTGAAAATCAAGTCCTTCCCGTGTTTTTACGATGGATGATACTCTTATATGGTCAATTGCTCAAAGCACCCACCGTGGTACGAGGATGCCATCGTTGTGCCCGAAATCATCGCGAACAACTTTGAGCTTAAGCACGGTTGGCTTACCCTCGTTCAAAATAAACAATTCTTCGGACATGACAAAGAAGACCCTCATGCTCACATCCGTTATTTCAACAAGATCACTTCTACGATGAAGTTCCCGAACGTCCCGAGTACGTCGGTAAAGCTTATGCTTTTCCTATTTTCCCTCGAGGGTGGTGCAGCCCGGATTTGGCTTGAAAATGAACCCCCTCGGTCGATCCTCACATGGGATGATCTTGTTTCAAAATTCATCAACAAATTTTTCCCTCCTTCCAAAACAACAAATCTTCGAAATGAAATCACGAGATTTCAACAACGATTTGATGAAACTTTCTACGACGGCACCTACGGGACCGATTCAATGGTCTCTCTTTCGGCATGCCACATCATGGATTTTCCAAACACGTACAATTCAAAAAGGTACATTGTGAATTTATTGATGTCGTCAATGACTTGAAAACACAGGGTGTTATAACAAGTCAGCCCGACTTTTGTTGAACCATTTAATCTTGTTGAACCAATTGAAAATCAAGCTCCTCCCGTAGTTACGATGGATGATACTCACTTTTATCAAGAACCAATTGAAAATCTACCCCCGGTATTTCTCCCGATGTTGCCGAACTTAAAGATATGGTGAAAGCCTTACTTCTTGATAAGAAAACCCAAGCTCCCACTCCCGTGAAAGCGGTCGAGGAAAGTTGTGTTACTTGCGGTGGTGCTCATTCTTACCGAAATTGTCCCGCCACCGATGGCAACGTTTATCGTGACAATATTCAAGAGTACGTTTCCCAAGCCGTCGCAGCTAATTTCAATCAAGGGAATACCGGTTACCGAGCCCCGATTGCTAATCAAATTCGACCTCCCGGTTTTCCTCCCGTTCAACAAAACCAAGGAAATAACCAAAACCGTTACCCCCTCCCAGGGGGACATTCTTCTTCTTGAAGCATTTCTCAATGATGATCCATCATTACCCCCTCCCACTCATGGAAAATATTTTCTTGAAATTCGAAAAGAACTTAAAGTTTGTGAAGCTAAAACTGATAAATCTTCAATTGATGAACATCCCGATGTCGAACTCAAGGACTTACCTCCTCATCTCGAATACGCATTTTTGGAAGGTGACAACAAGTTGCCCGTCGTAATTGCTAAAGACTTGAGTGTCGAGGAAAAAGCCGCTCTCATAAAGGTTTTGAAGTCACACAAGCAAGCCATCGCTTGGAAACTCTCCGACATCAAGGGTATTAACCCGGAATTTTTACTCACAAGATTCTTATAGAAGAGGACTACAAACCGGCGGTTCAACACCAAAGATGGGTGAATCCAAAGATCCACGATGTCATCAAAAAGGAGGTTGAAAAACTTCTTGATGCCAGATTAATTTACCCAATCTCGGATAGTCCTTGGGTAAGCCTCGTACATTGCGTACAGAAAAAGGGTGGCTTTACCGTTGTTAAAAATGATGAAAATGAGTTGATCCCAACTCGATTGGTTACGGGTTAGCGTGTATGCATTGACTACCGAAAGTTGAATGAAGCCACCCGTAAAGACCATTTTCCACTACCGTTTATGGATCAAATGCTCGAGAGATTAACGGGAAACGAGTACTATTGTTTTCTCGATGGTTTCTCGGGTTACTTTCAAATTCCCATCGACCCTCATGATCAAGAAAGGACAACATTCACGTGTCCTTACGGAACGTTCGCCTACCGTCGCATGTCTTTCGGCTTATGCAATGCACCGGGCACGTTCCAAAGGTGTATGATGGCTATCTTTGGTGATATGATCGAAAAAACGATGGGAGTCTTCATGGATTACTTTTTGGTCTTTGGGAATTCATTCGAAAATTGCCTCTCTCGTGTAGACAAGATTCTTCAAAGGTGCGAAGACACCAATCTTTGTCTTAATTGGGAAAAAAGTCATTTTATGGTAAAGGAAGGCATTGTCCTTGGCCATAAAATTTCCAAAAATGGGATTAAGGTTGATAAAGCCAAAGTTGTAGGTTCCCGATTAACACTTCATAACACGAAACACGGATCGAACTAGAAACTAGAAAGAAGAAAAGAGATAAAGGTTTAGAGAGAGAGATGAGAGAAAAGAGGAAAAAGATATATTGAAAAATGAAAACTAGATATTTTCTAAAAAGAAAATATCTATATATATATGTGATATTTTCTGAAAAGAAAATATCTAAATATATATATACCCCTACACATTTAATGTGACGCGCAGGATATTTAACTAGGACC
>BQNB010082171.1:8079-23450 GCA_026074375.1 Tanacetum coccineum | reverse complement strand
TTTTTGAATGAATTCCCAAAGACTGAAAAGTCAACCATAAAGACTTCCATCGTTTTTTCAATCATATCATGAAAGATAGCCATCATACACCTTTGGAACGTGCCCGGTGCATTGCATAAGCCGAAAGGCATGCGACGGTAGGCGAACGTTCCGTAAGGACACGTGAATGTTGTCTTTTCTTGATTATGAGGGTCGATGGAAATTTAAAAGTAACCCGAGAAACCATCGAGAAAACAATAGTATTCATTTCTCGCTAATCTCTCGAGCATTTGATCCATAAACGGTAGTGGAAAGCGGTCTTTAAGGGTGGCTTCATTTAACTTTATGTAGTCAATGCATACACGTCACCCCGTAAACAATCGAGTAGGAATTAACTCGTTTTCATCATTTTCAACAACGGTAAAGCCACGTTTTTTTGGTACGCAATGTACAGGGCTTCCCAAGGACTATCCGAGATCGGGTAAATTAATCCGGCGTCCAGAAGTTTTTCAACCTCCTTTTTTATGACATCGTAGATTTTTAGATTCACCCGTCTTTGGTGTTGAACCGTCGGTTTGTAGTCCTCTTCTATAAGAATCTTGTGAGTACAAAATTCCGGGTTAATACCCTTGATGTCAGAGAGTTTCCAAGCGATTGCTCGCTTGTGTGACTTCAAAACCTTTATGAGAGCGGCTTTTTCCACGACACTCAAGTCTTTAGCAATTATGACGGGCAACTTGACGTCACCTTCCAAAAATGCGTACTCAAGATGAGGAGGTAAGTCCTTGAGTTCGACCTCGGGAGGTTCATCAATTGAAGATTTATCAGTTTTAGCTTCACAAACTTTAAGTTCTTTTCGAATTTCAAGAAAATATTTTCCATGAGTGGGAGGGGGTAATGATGGATCATCATTGAGAAATGCTTCAAGAAGAAGAATGTCCCCCTCCCGGGTCATAATAAGAGTCATCAACTTCCGGTGAAGTTGGATCATCTTCAAGAGAAGGAAAGCATCGACTTCCTCCCCCCCCCCTCGAGAAGAAAATCACTATCCCCGAAGGGAGTTAGAGTCGGAGAAGAGGTAGAAACGATCGGGTCATAATAAGGAGTGGGATTGCCACTCGCGATCACATCGGAGAAACCGAGAACTTCTTGAGAATACTCCTCACAAGCCAATTTCTGAGATGTCGATTCGGTTCGTCGTCGTATGGCAATCGTAATTAGAGGAGTATCTCGAAGTTTGATCAAGATTGAATGTTACGGCTTCTTTTCCAACACGAAGAGTTAATTCTCCTTCGTAAACATCAATCAAAGCACGTCCGGTCTTTAAGAAGGATCTCCCGAGAATTAGGGGGACTCGGGGATCGGCATCAAAGTCTACGACTACAAAGTCGGCCGGGAATTGGAACTTTCCTACTTTTACGTCGACATCTTCGGCGATACCGATCGGTTGGGTAATCGAACGGTCCGCAAGTTCAAGAGTCATACAAGTAGGAGTGAGCTCCGGAAGAGAAAGCTTTTTCCACACGGATAATGGCATGAGATTTATGCTAGCGCCAAGATCGGCCAAGGCTAAGCACTCATCCATTCCGGGAAAATCACACGGTATGAGAAATTTGCCGGGGTCTCCAAGTTTTTCGGGTAACTTGTTGAGGATAACCGCCGAACAATGCTCATTTAAAGGTGTTCTAGCCATTTCACTTAATTTTTCTTTGTTTCTAATTAAAGCTTTAAGAGTCGAGGCAAATTTTGGCATAAGAATCAAAGCATCCGTGAGGCTAATTTCGAAACTCAAATCTTTAAAGATTTTGTAGAATTTCTCAATTTGGTCGTTAGCTTTTTCACGGCGCCTTTCATCATTACGTCTCGAAGGATACGAAATTGACGGTTTCGGGTTAGGCATCGGAGCACTAACGGGATGTCTGTTTTTGGTCATTTAAGCTCGATTTTAGAGGTAAAAGATATGTGTAATTAAGCACTTATCAGTACTTCTGGTATTAGTAGGAGGTACCGTGTCCTTTGTCACCTCGGTTTCACGTTCTACTACTTTAGGAGGAGAAGAAGTAGTAGGAATCGTGGGTCCTTGATAAGCAACACCGCTTCAGGTGGTAATACCCTTCAAATCTACCTTCAGGTTAGTAATGGTATTACTAGGAAGTGAACCCGAGCCTGAAGTAGAAGCGGTATTGGAATTCACAAATTTGGAAAGCATGTCCGTTAAATTGGTCATTTGATTTTGATTTTTCATATTTCTCATAACTGCATCATTAGCTTTGACGTAGTTTTGAAAATCATCCTTTGACACGCCTTGTGTTTGCGGAGCCGGAGCTTGGTAAGGTGGAGCTTGGTGAACCGGGGGTTGATTGATCGGGGGTCGATAAATTTGGCCTTGGTTGTAATTATTCCCCCAGTTCTGGTTGTAATTATTCCCCCGGTTTTGGTTGTAACGGTTTTGGTTATTTCCTTGGTTTTGTTGAATGGGAGGAAAATCGGGAGGTCAAATTTGATTAGCAATCGGGGCTCGGTAACCGGTATTTCCTTGATTGAAATTAGCTGCGGCGGCTTGGGAAACATATTCTTGAATATTGTCATGGTAAACGTTGCCATCGGTGGCGGGACAATTTTGATAAGAATGAGTACCACCGCAAGTTACACAACTTTCCTCGACTGCTTTTACGAGAGCGGGACCTTGGGATTGGTTTTTCTTATCGAGAAGTAAGGCTTTCACCATATCTTTAAGTTCGGCAACATCAGGAGAAATATCGGGGGTAGAAGAGCTTGAACTCACTTTGGCAACAACTGGTTTGTTACGTGAATTACGAACTTTGGATTTGCTCTCAATGATTCTTAGGCAATCACGGGGCATTTTATCCAAAAAGTTACCACCCGCGGCGAAATTCAACGAATCTTGATCATTAGAGTTCAAAGCATTGTAGAAAGTATCGAGTTGATGTAACTCCGAAAATCCATGATGGGGGCATGCCCGAAGAAGATCATTGAATCGGTCCCATGCCTCGTAAAATGTTTCATCAAATCGTTGTGGAAATCTCATGATTTCATTTCGAAGATTTGTTGTTTTAAAAGGAGGGAAGAATTTGTTGATGAATTTCGAAATAAGATCATCCTATGTGAGAATCGATCGAGGGGGTTCTTTTTCAAGCCAAATCCGGGCGGCACCCTCGAGGGAAAATGGGAAAAGCATAAGCTTAACCGACGTACTCGGGATGTTCGGGAACTTCATCGTAGAAGTGATCTTGTTGAAATAACGAATGTGAGCATGAGGGTCTTCTTTGTCATGTCCAAAAACTTGTTTATTTTGGACAAGAGTAAGCAAACCATGCTTAAGCTCAAAGTTGTCCACGGTGATCTCGAGAACAACGATGGCATCCTCGTAACCCTCGGTGGGTGCTTCGAGCAATTAAGCCATAGTACGATTATCGGCCATCGTAACTACGGGAGGAGCTTGATTTTCAATTGGTTCCACAAGATTAAATGGTTCAAAAAAAGTCGGTGGGACTTGTTGTTGTTGACAGTTAGAATTACGAGATTGAGAACGAGTGCTCATGCACTAAAATATAAAAAGAAAATTTGTACTAATTTTTTTTCTCTTTTTTTATATTTTTTCGGTTTTTCACAAATGTATTCACAATTTATTTTAATAATGGACAATGAGATAAGACACTTAAACCTAATAATCAACTTCCCTTCTCGGTAACTCTTTAAAGAGAAAAACGCACAAAGGAGTGGAGGAGTAGGAAAGCGCGAAGCTATTAAAACCCTTTCTCCTTTAGGGTCGTAGTTCCTAGGAACGACCCGCCTTATACCCCTCTTAGAGTTTGTTTAACTTTCAAAGGTGAACCGTACCTCGCGAGAGACACAACAGGTAAGTTTTTGATCTTTGGTTTGGGAACTTATTAATGATAATACTTCCATTGAAAGTATTATATTGATGGTGAATTTTATTTCTTTTTTATGGACAATTTTTTTAATTTTTTGATTTTTTTGACTTTTTGATTTTATATTATATATACTAATAATAAAAGAAAAAATCTTTTTGTATTTTTTTTATATGAAAATAAGCAAAATAACTTCACACGGAAGGATCTTCAAACACAAATTGTCAAACGGCTTAACAATCGTATACAATCCTCCCCGACAGCGGTGCCAAAAACTGACAAAGTTGATGCTAACCCTTTATAAATATATATATAAATAAATATATAGAATACTTATAAATATACAAATAAGAGGATAAGAATAAACAATCTCTCAATGTAGTAAACCGAAAGTATGATTCTCGGGTCGTTATCCCCAACGAGGAATGCAATTGAAAGTCGAGAGTCGTTTTGATAATCGATACTTGAATGGAACAAGTTTTAGATTGGTTTTCTAAAACGAAGGGAAAATTAATGCAAACCCTTAAAAACAATTAAGGCAAAAACTATTTTAAACTGAAAACGCAAAACAAGAAATCCTAAAAACGCAATTAAAAACTAACTAAGGCAAATATTAACCCTAAAAATGCAAATTTGGTTTCTAAACCTCTAAAATAACAAAATAAAATTTTCTAAAAAGGATTTATATTTTTTTGACTTTTTTATAATTTTTTATGAATTAAAACCTATTTAATCTATTTAAAATTCTAGAAAAATAAAAATTAATTCCTAAAAATTCCAAAAAAATGATTTTCTACTTTAGAAAAGTCTAAAATATCATAAAAACTCAGAAAAATATTTTTCACTACTTTTTATAATTAAAAACTAATTCCTAAAATTAATTTAAAAAGCAAAAAATGAAATTTAAAATCTAAAAATGATGAAAAAGATTTTAAACTTTGTAAACCTTAAAATATTTAATCTAAATCTAAAAACTATTTTTTTGTATTTTTCTGAATTAATTTACTATTTTTAAATGATTTTCTAAAATTTTACTCTTCGAAAAATGAATAAAAATAACAAATAAAGTTGGAAAAATATGAAAAATTGCAGGAAAGTCTTAAAAGTTGTAAAGATCCTCTATAAAATAAGCTGGTTAAGCCAGCTTATCGAATAAGCTCTAAAAAGCCTAATGCAGGAAAGTCCTAAATGTTGTAAGGGTCCTAGGAAAAATAAGCCGGTTAAGCCAGCTTAACAATTAAGCCCTAAAAAGCTCAAAATAAGCTTCGAAGAGCTTATAAGAAAAATGAGTCAAAACGTGTATAAGTATATAGATAATGCAAGTTCTAACGGAAAAGTCCCAAGGGCGCTAGTAGTAGTGAGTGTGTGTTGCAAAAACGTTTGGTGAATAGGGGTGAGGTCCCGGGTTCGAGCCTTGCTCACCTGGGACTTCTCCCAATTCCCAAATGTTTTTTAGAAGCCATTTTTTTACAACTTTTAGAGGGATTAAAAATAAGCACTTTTTACAAAAACATTTTTTTATAAACCACTAATAAGCACTAAAGTAAGCTGAATAAGGGACAGATTAAGCTTAACTACATTAAACCTTAAAATGCTAACTGTTTGGCTAATTTAAGCACTAAAAAGCAAATGAAAATTCAAAAAAAGCTAAGACGGATAATAAGCTATATCTAAAAAGCACTTAAAAACAAAAATAAGCAACTATAATAAGCTAGAATGACAGAATAATCAAAAAGCTATAAAACTTAGAAATTTTAAGCTAAAATGAAAATAAGCTCAAATAAGCTCAAAACTAAAGGAAAATAAGCTAAAGGGGACTTATACTAACCTAATAAGCTATACTAACCTAGAATAAGAAAATTCAATAAGCTAATAAACCTAAATAAGCAAATAGCTTTTTGGCCAAAACTAATAAGCAAAAAGGCCAAAATGGACTTTTTTAGCTTATTTTTAAGCTAGAAACTAGATCCTTATGGCTTAGTGGCTTATACCACTAAAAAGATGGGCCAAAAAGCTACAATAAGCAACAATGAAAAAAAGTTTGAAATTCAAATAAGCACTTAAAAAGCTTCATGAAAAAGCTATCTCACACTGTTTTGACACTTAGACAAATTTTTGCAAACTTTACAAAACACCAATTTTGAGCTTAAAAATAAGTAACTAAACAGATCCTTATGACTATATAACCTACAAACAGATTAAGATTTGACCTCAAAGAGCTAGAATCAACAATCAAAAAGCATTTTGAAATTCACAATAAGCCACAAAAAGCAAATGAAAAAGCATTTTCTCAAACTTTTTGAACACTTAGCAATCTTTGACAGTTTTGGCAAAAACTTAAAACAACAAAGCAGGCTTTTAGACTATTATTCTAACTTGTTTTTAACACTTTCACAAATATAAAAAACATCACAAAACAACAAGATTCAAATTCCTAATCAAATAAGCAGATAAAATGAGCTATAAGCTCACAGATTCAAACCACAAATTTTTAAAACCTTAAAAATGAGATTTAATACTTAAACAATTAAACAAACTGAATTTTTGGACTACTTTAAGCTAAACTAAACTGACTCAAGTGTCAAAATGCAATTTTGACCCATTTTGACCCATTAAAACAGTTAAACCAAACACCCCTTTAACAGCAGTTTCCCTTTTTCCCCTAACAGCACTAACTGCATTTACCTTACAGTATTATGAACCTTGTGAAAAGAAAATTTGTCTAAAGTGCTGTTGTGTTTAATAAAAGACCTGAAAATGGTGAATGAGTTTTTATGAAACACATTTGCTTGGTCTAACTCTTACACAATAGCTTAACATATTAACTTTCATACCAACATTAGATGGAGTACTAGACTGTCTGTTAAAATCAGCCCTAACAGACTAACATTGTTAGTTACCACTGCTAGCCATTAGATATTAACTGTGACTTTTTGTCCAAGATCTATTAGTATTGCTTGTTGGAGACAAATTGGTTTTTATGATTCACCTTTGCACATTGTTCCAAATTGGTCTAATCTCCCTTGATCTAGACTTCTTTCTCGCTGGCTAATTGTTTAACTCAGCTTGTTTTCCCAGTGCCTATCTTTCATGAAAAAATCCCAATCTCTCATTAGATGACTAAAAACTTCCACATACAAAAACATGCTCTTGCAGTAAAACCCATATCCCAACCCTTCTTGTTAACTTGTATTTTTACTATGTGTGAATTGTTTCTTAACATTACCCTAGAGTTTTTACTTGCTTCTTAGTACTAGCATACTAGGTTGTTTCCGTGTTCTTTTTGTAGATGAAACACATGTTGCATCTTCACTATCTGTTTAACATACACCTCAAAAATAGGACATCAGACCCACCCTTGGGTTCAATTTGCTACTTTGGGTTCATTTTACATTTGGTCAGGCAAAGATTCATGAGTTTTAGCGACTACAGAACATCTGATTCACAAGTATCAAAGTCACTGGTTTTGGGTTTCAGAATTCACTAGGGTTTTTATTTAAGACTGTTTTGGACCATATGTTAAATGTGAGAGTAATTTATTCTACATCAGTCCAATGGCATTAATCCCCTGTAATGGTGTGGGTACATCATGCATTCCTCCTAGCTGTTAGACAAACCTGATCATACAAAGGTTGTTTTTCTAACTACACGTTCCTTATTTCATAAAAAGACTTTGAAAACTTATTTTCCATAACTCAAAATGCCATCATATTCTGGAGATCCCCATACCCAAGCCAAATTTATCATTAGCACTCATTTGTATTTAGCAGTTACCAAGAATTCTTTAGAAGAGTTGTGCCAAATTTCTACTAGTTTTTAATCTTTCTAATTCTTTATTGACTTCTGCCAATATTTCTTATCATATGTTATGGAAAAGGCATCTGTTTTATCATCTAATCTAATTTCATTAAATCTTATCTTTTCTCCATACCAAAGTTGACCTTGATGATGAGCATCTAATTGTGCGTCATCTCTTTAGACCTTAAAGTATATGCCTTTATTCTATTCGTGCATCACTAAGTTGTTCTCATCTGTGTCATCATAAAGTTTTTTAAGTTTAGCATAAGACCTTACACTCTCATTTTGAACATGAAATTAACCTCTATGTTCTGATCCTGAGCTGTTGCACGCCAATCAAGCATAATCTTCTTCTCTTCTGAGTGACTATGTCCAATCTACCCCTCTCTAACAATCAACAATGGCTTTTGAGTCCTCCTGCTTACCAGATCTTCTCGTCATCCTTATTCCAGAGTTTCCCATGCATCTCTCCTCCTACCATCTTGATTTCCCCTTGGTTCCTACCACTCTCTAGCAAAATGGCCTATCTTGATGAAATGTAGCACTCGACTTTTTGGTTTAAGTCAAACCAACAGGTTCATTTGAATCAAAATTGAAGCTTACTTCTAGTCTTTTTGTAAAACTTTTTCAATTCTCAATCGAAATCATGGCCACCTGCAATTTCAATCATTTTCTTCTAATCAAATTCCTCAAGCTTCCAATTCCTTATGATCCAATTGTGGCAACTGGATTGATTAGCAAGTAAATGAGCATAAGAGAAGTTTTTTCAAAACTTACTATGAGTTTTGACCAGAAGTAATTAGAAACACTATAACGGAACTAAAATCATTAATGTACTGGCTGGTGTTCTCAGAAATAAAGGCCAAAATTTTTTCGTGAGCTAGAAGGATGAAGCAGTATAGCCTTTTACATCATTCACAAAACGACTCTTAGATAATTATACAATCATCAGAAGCGGAGTACAATGCCCACGAATACCTGGCATGGTCCTCATGATTAAGGAAACTTTAAGACCATGCAGAAGGTAGAGATCAAAGGAATTACGATTTGCATCCTCAGTGGATACACCTGCCCCATGAATCTCTAATTGACTCAGAAGACTTTGGAACCTGTCATACCCTTTATGCAGTCTGCTGAGTTTGATACAGAGAAACCTTCAAACTGTTGCTTTAGAATATACTTCTGCATCTTCTTTGATTCGTCATTTCCACCAAATCTGGATTTAATGGCATCCCACATCTCTTTTGCATCAGTCATCTTATGAAATTTAGCAAGATGATCTTACTGTAAAAACCATAAGCAAAGTGGTCCTAAGCTTTTCTTCTTCTCTTTCTCTGGCTTGGACTATCTTGTTGCGTCCTTGGAGGCAGAACCTTGATTTGTCCTTGTGTATCTGTGGTGATTGATACAGGTCCATTCTCATTTTGTATAACTTCCCAGATTGGATAGTCTGTATGGGCCAAATAATGTTCCATTTTCATGGCCCATATATCGTATTCTCCCTTTTTGAGAATAGGAAGTTTGATGGTTGATATAGTATGAGGAGTTTGTTATGTTGGTGTTTGTGATGATGATGGTGGTGGTGGTGGTGGAATTTCATCTTTGAGAACAGACAAAATGATTATTTTCTGAAGATAAGATTTATAACTAACTGGTTTTTTGTTCTTCTTACTCAGAGTTTCTCACAGCTCTGATATCACTTTGATTCCCAAACTGAATAGATCTTTACGCCTCTAAGGGTGATAAGCCAACTTGTTAAATACAGATTGACTATAATAGAAACAAAGATAGAATACCCAATTGTATATGTGGAATCTACAACAAATAGTATTATGAAGAACACTGAATAAACTAAACATTGATTTCTATTAATCTGTTAAATGAATACAGATTACTAATCTATGAGAATGATTATAAGAGATTTATATTGAACTTATATGCGTCTAACTATGCCCTGAGTTCCTTTTAATAGACCAAGGATACAACCCTAACAGACTTTTTACAAAACCGATAAAAGAATAATACATAACTTTACCTAAGAATATCTCATACATATCTCTTAAACGGTCCTAACTATTGTCTTCCTAACGGTACTAATTTACTACGCGGTACTTAACACTTTGACTGTCATTAACTTAACTATAACAATCGTTACTAAATATTATAACATAAACGGTACTAAGTCAGGAATGAATAAATTCCAACAACTCCTCACAAGCCAATTCAATGACGTCGATTCAGTTCGCCCGTCATATCATCGTAATTAGTAGGAGTATCTCAAAGTTTGATCAGATAATTGAAAGTTACACAAAACAACAAGCTTCTTTTCCCGACACTAGAAGAGTTACTTCCCATCGTAAACATCAAATCAAAGCACGTCCCGGTCCTTAAAAGAAAAAGTATCTCCCTGAGAATTAGGGGGACTCGGGGATCGGCATCAAAGTCTACGACTACAAAGTCGGCCAGGAATTTGAACTTTCCTACTTTTAGGTAGACATCTTCGGCGATCCCGATCGGTTGGGTAATCCAAAACGTTCCGCCAAGTTCAGAGTCATACAATAGGCGTGACTCCGAAGAGAAAGCATTTTCCACAACTGATAATGGCATGAGATTAATGCTAGCGCAAAGATCGGCCAAGGCTAAGCACTCATCCATGGTGTTCGGGGAAAAATCACACGTAAAAGAAATTTGCCAGTGTCACTAATGTATTATCGGGTAACTTGTGGGAGACCGCCGAGCAATGCTCATTCAAAGGAGTTCTAGCCATTTCACTTAATTTTTCTTTGTTTCCGATTAAAGCTTTAAGAGTAAAGGCAAATTTTGGCATAAGAATCAAAGCATCCGTGAGGCTAATTTCGAAACTCAAATCTTTAAAGATTTCGTAGAATTTTCACAATTGAGTCATTAAGCTTTTTTCACGGCGCCTTCAACATCACGTCTCGAAGATACGGAATTGAACGGTTTCAAGTTAGGCATCATAACACTAACGAGAACAACAACGGTTCATTAATATGTACTTGGGGTTGATCTGGACAACCGTGAGTGACGTCTTTGGTACTTCTGTTATTAGTAGGAGGCACCATGTCCTTTGTCACCTAGGGTTCACGTTCCAACTACTTTAGGAGGAGAAGAAGTAGTAAGTAGGTAACGTGTGTCCTTGATAAGCCACACCGCTTCTGGGTGGTAATACCCTCAAGTCTACTTCGGTTAGGAATGGTATTACTAGGGATGGTCCCTAAACCTTGAATTAAAAGCGGTATTGTAATTCACAAACTTAAGAAAAGCATGTCCCGTTGAAATAGGTCATATTAATTTGTAAGTTTGATTTTGGGACTTCATTTTCTCATAACCGCATCATTAGCCTTGACGTAGCTTTCAAAATCGGTCTTTGTCACACCTTGTGTTTGAGGAGCCGGAGCTTGGTAAGGTAGAGCTTGGTGAACCGGGGGTTGATTAATAGGTGGTCGATAAATTTGGCTTTGGTTGTAATTATTCCCCCGGTTTTGTTTGTAACTTTTTCAGGTTATTTCCTTGTTTAGTTGAACGGGAGGTAAAAACGCGGAGGTCGAAATTGATTTGCAATCGGGGCTCCGAGGTAACCGTATTATTCTTGATTGAAATTAGCTGCGGCGGCTTGGGAAACAAATTCTTGAATATTGTCACGATAAACATTGCCATCGGCGGCGGGACAAATTCGGTAAGAATGAGCTCCACCGCAACTAACACAACTTTCCTCGACCGCTTTTACGAGAGAGGGAGCTTGGGTTTGGTTTTTCTTATCGAGAAGTAAAGCTTTCACCATATCTTTAAGTTTGGCAACATCGGGAGAAATACCGGGGGTGGAAGAGCTTGCATTTACTTTGGCAACAACCGGTTTGTTACGTGAATTACGAACTTTGGATTTTGCTCTCTATGATATCTTAGAGCAATCAACGGGGTATTCTTATTCCAAAAAGTTACCACCCTCGGGCGGAATTCAATGAATCTAACATTAAGTTCACAGCATTATAGAAAAGTATCGAGTTGAAGTAAATCAAAAAACACATGATGTGTGGCCACGACCGAACGAAGATTCATTGAATCGCCCCATTTCCGTAAAAGTTCATCAAATCGTTATTGAAATCTCGTGATTTCATTCGAAATTTGTTGTTATGTAAGGACGGGACAAATTTTGTTGATGAATTTCCGAAACAAGATCATCCCATGTTAGAATCGATCAGGGGGGTTCTTTTTCAAGCCCAATTCGGCGGCAATGCACCCACGACGGGAAAATGGGAAAAAGACAAAGTATTTTACAGATGTACTTACTCGGGACGTTCGGAGAACTTCATCGAATAAGTGATTCTTGTTGAAATAACGATGTTGGAGCATGATGGACTTCTTTTGTCATGTCCGAAAAATTAGTTAGTTTTGAACTGAGTGGTAATCAAATACCGTGCATAAGCTCATGTTGACCGCGGTTATATCGGGCACAACGATGGCATCATCGTAACCCACGGTGGGTGCTTCGAGCAGAATAGCCATTAGTACTAGTATCATCCATCGTAACTACGAGAAGGAGGCTTGATTTTCATTGGTTCATCAAGAATGAATGGTCAAACAAAAGACGGATTGACGTTGGCTTGTTGTTGACGGTTAGAATTACGAGCTTAGCAACGAGTGCGCATGCCCTAATATGTAAAAAGAAGAATTTATACTAAATTTTTTTTGGTTTTTTTAACTTTTTTTGATTTTTTTTTTTTGGTTTTCAGACAATTGTATTTCACAATAAAATTTTAAATACGGTATAAGGTGCTTTAATTACACATATCTTTTACCTCTAAAAACGAGCTTAAATGACCAAAAACAGACAAAAACTGCCAAATATATGTTTGTTTTGCATTTGTATTGTGCAGGAAGTGGATATCAACAAAAAGGCAGAAAACCAAGCCAAAATGACAAAACTGAGCATGGAATGGAAAAGACTGTGCAAAATCAAGGCCAAAGTCCAAAAATGCCAAAGTCAGAGTCAATACAGAAGAATCAGCAGTCAAACCGGAGCCGGAACTGAAGAATACTATTGGATGCAATCTTAACCCATCTGATGGGCCGGGAAAGCCCAACAGTATAATTATGAAGACTGTGAAGACCAAATGGGCCCTCAATCAATTTCAACAGCCCATTTGTGTGCAATTGACAAAGACTGTGAAGACTTTGAAGGCCCAATCCTAGCCCAGTTACAGCCAATCTCAGCCATTGTACACACAAAACCCACTTCATAACCTTATTGGGCTTGAAAAAGCCCAATAACCAAACCTGTACCTTATTGGGCCCAAAACCCAAACCCAGTGGGCCCAATACAAGCCCAAACACAAAACCCAAGCCCAATAACCTTTTTACAAAACCATAAGGGCTTGTTGTGTTATTTTCAAAAGTATTTTATAAAGAAAAAGAGCTAAAAAGAGTCCAGGGACTGAAACTGCCAATTGGCATTTCTTTTACAATTTTAAAGGCAAGGGCTGGATTTGCAACTTTCCAAAACCTTTCTTTATTCTTTTAGTTATAAACCAGAGGGACCATTTTTGCAATTTACCAAAACCCTTTTTATTCTTTTGTTATAAAACGACAAGGACCATACTTGACACTTTCCAAACTAGTTTATAACTGTTTTTTCGGCTTAGATGGAATGAAAAGAGAACCAAAGATGGAGGGCCAGTTTTGCCTCTTCCCCATTCTTTCCTTTTAAAACCTGAACCATAACTGTACCCTTCCCACTTCCCGCCTTTTCTCATACCACCTCCACCCATGGTTTTTCTTGCCTTCCCACCTCCCTAGTACACTCTACAGCTATCCCATACCCTTCCCCACTCCCCATAACCCTTTAAGATTGCCACCTTGGCAATCTTACACAAACCGAGCAACACCAATGGTTGAGATTGTATGAAAAGTAACACAACCATGATCCAAGGGCTAGAAGTGTGTGTATGAGTCTCTACACTCACAACTAACACAATGTGAAGACCAAAGAAAGTCTTTGGACTTATATAATAGGAAGAAACACAGCCGAAGAACCACACACCCTGTTTTTAGTTTAAAATGCTTTAATTAAGTCTTTCTTTTTGCATTATTTGTAATTTAGTTCTTTTTAAAAGTTTATGTTGTAAGTTCTTTAATGTTAATGAAAAGTTAAGAATTTTATTCTGAAAAATTGCAAGTGACCACTGTGTAAATTTAAAGCTTCATATTAGCTCTTTAAGCCTGTTATTCTTGTTTCATTAAGCTTAGTTAGGATGTTACTGTGTTAGTTATAAGTTGTCTTAGTTTAAAATCTCATTTAGATTTCATATTTTAATTTCTGCCATAACTAGTAGTTTAAGCCTTATAGAGTAACTAGCTTAAATTCAAACATAAGCTAGAGGTTTTATAGCTTAAACAGCTCAAGTAGATTAAAATTAGAATGTGTAGATAAAAAGCTTAAGCTGATTCAGTTTTTGAATAAGTTTAAAGTGAGTTTAGATTTGACAGTTTTTTATCAAGGAGTGTTTGGGATTAGCCTTGTTTGACTCTTAAAGTCAACTGCACCTTGTCAATTCTTTTCATACAATTGTATTAGGTTATGATATCAAGTTTTAAATAAGTTTTAAGAATTAGACAGTTGAAATATAAAGTTTAGAGCTTATAAGTTTAATTCCAGCACCAGGGCATTTTTCAGTTTAAGTAGCTTTAGATTTTAGAAATTTATAAGCCTTTAAGAATCTCACTTAGTTAAGTTCATACATGAATGCATTTAGTCATTTGATCAAGAGTTTTAAACTTTGAGTTTAGCCTGCATTAGTGCATTACCAATTGCACCAGCATCAACAGCCTATGCTGTTATAGTCTCTTAACAGTTTTAAACTAAAACTAGCTCATTTTCAGAATCATTTTCTTGTAATTTTTGTTAAAGCTTGGTTAATTTTAGATTAGACATCTCTAGTACATATCTTAAGCTACATTAAGTTGCTTTTGTTTCTCAGTTTCATCCAATATTAAGCTCAAAATAAGCAAAAAATCCAAAAATTTAGTTAAACAAGCACTTTCTGTGGCAGCAATCTAATTGCTGATTTTCTAGCTTATTCTTTGGTCAAAAGCTAGAAGTCCTTTTATTAAAGTTGTTAGAAATAAGCTGTTTAGTAACTTTGTAGTTTTAAGTTTTTGCTAAAAACCGCTTTTTCAATAAGCAAAATAAGCTGAAATCGTAGGGTTTATTTGGTATCTTTCTCATAATTCAGGGCAACCCGTTTTCACTGAATTGTAAATTTGCTAAAGTTACCCCGCCTACCCTGTGGTTTCATTTCTTTCAAAGTCTACCCTGTCTTTTTTAGGATTAAAAATAGATTTAATATTTTTCAATTTAGTTTTATTATTTAGGGTTCTTAGTTTTAATTACACAAATTAGAGTTCAATTAGGTTTTATAAATTGGGGCTTTTTGTTCCATAATTTTTCTGCACCTTTGTAGTTTCTATAAATCATTTTTCCATATTTTTCTAGTTAAATTTCTATTTTCTAGAAATTAAAATAGAATTTAGTGATTACTTTTTCTTAGATAATTCATAAAAAATAGAAAAATAGTTGAAAATTTTTGATTCTTTTTGCATTAATTTTCATTTTAAATCTAGTATTTTTGAAAAATAAAAGAAAAATTTTAGTGTTAATTTTTAGAAAAAGTTTATTTTTGATAA
>BQNB010082170.1:0-29407 GCA_026074375.1 Tanacetum coccineum | reverse complement strand
GATTACCTTGATCAAATTACACACGACAATATACACACAAATGATTTAGAAGATATGATGAGATCGTAACAATGTTACGAGAATACAAACTAAGCTATAATACTTCTTAACTTGATGATAAGAAGTATTCTTCTCTTACAATTGAGGAATAAAGCATGAATCACTTGGAAACAAATGCTTAAGATTAAATGATCAAAGGATTGTAAGTGAAGTATAATCTAATTTAAGACAGAAAAGAATGAGTGCAAAAGATAAGAAAAACAGTGGGGAACAGTCTGCTATTTATAAGCAGAACTGGGAGCATTTAGGACTGGCTGGTCCCCTTAGCTCCTAGGCCGACCCCCTTATCACTAAGGGGGCCGCCCAGGCCTGGACGCTCCTTTTTTTGTCTTTTCCAGGGGAGGTGTTTTCTGGAATATTTCTAGCCGTTTTTAGGTAGAAAATTTGAATTCAAAATACTTATTTTGAATAAAATATTTCTTTTAAATGTAAAAATCTTTTGTAAAAATTCTAAATTTTTTTGTAACATTTTATACAAAAATGTGAGGTTAAATAAAAATTCCTTTGATCATAAAATGCATTAAGCATTTATTTATTCATACCTTCAACTGATTAAATATTCGAAATGGAAATTTATGACTAATTACTTGTTTACGTTTAATTTTACATTGAGCGTTTTTACATTTTGTGATTATCAAAACGTAGAGATGTCAAAAAATATTAATAACGCTTTTAGGCATTATTTCTATCAACAAACTCCTCCTTTTTGATGATTACAAAATCTAAACTCATTAAATATAAAATTATTTTTAAGCAAGTATTTAGTGAGTTTTATTTCCATTTATCCCCCTTTTTGTAGAATCAAAAAGGCTTCGTTGATGATTACGCGTAAAATTGACGGTACAACCGCTCCCCCTTGATGTGTAATCCCCCTCGTTTGAGCGCACCAAGGAATCAAGCTATGTTAACTTTGCTACAAAAACAAGTTAGAAGAACAACACCAATGTTTCTAACATATAGCCATGTCATGAAAAATATTTAAACATGATGACAATAAACATTAGCCAACCATCAATTAATTAAATTCAACTATATATTCATATAGGAGACAACCAACAACTGTATATTTAAAAGCATAAAAGTCCACTCATTCAATATAAAAAGTGTGTGTAACATACAATCATACAACTAGCATGCATTAAAAGGAAATATTATGCTTAAGGCATAATAATACATTATACATAAAAGCTACAAAGTTCCTAATATTCCTAGAATCCCATAGGACTTGTCTTTTCTTGATCTTTTGGGTCAATTGGGATCTGAAAATAACCCGAGAAGCCATCGAGGAAACAGTAGTATTGGTTTCCTGCTAGTCTTTCGAGCATTTTGGTCCCAATGAAGGGCTTATGGGAAGTGGTTCCTTTCGCGGTGCTTCATTTAAGTTTTCTGTACTCGCTGAAACCATACTCGCCATTTTGCCCGTGATCCAATCGAGTAGGAATCAGTTCATTTCACCTCATTTGTTCGATTGACGGTCATTGCCTCCTGTTTCTTAGGTACTCAGTGTACAGGAGTCATACCCAAGGGTGTCAGAGATTGGGGTATAATCAATCAGCGTCCGCAGGAGTTTTTCAACCTCCTGCTTGATAACGTCGTGTGATTTTTGGGTTTACACTTCTCTGACCTTCTGCACAGATGGTTCGTAGTCTTCTTCCATTAGAATTTTGTGAGTACAAAGATTCTGGGTCAACACCCTTTATATCAGTGTAGTTTCCAAGCGATGGTTTCGCTTGTGGGACTTGAGAACTTTGAGAGAGCCTGCCCTTTTCCTCATCTTTTAAGTCTTCTAGCAAGTATGAATAGGCAATTGTCGTCACGTCTAAAAATGGCTATTCATAGTGGGTTTTGTTTTGGGTGGCTAGTTCTGTAGTTCAACCTCAGGAGAGTCTACATCAGAACCGGAGAGATTTCAACGTTTTAGCTTCAGTAGAGTTTGTGTTGTCTTTTTTAAACTCCCAGGCAGAGATATTGTTCTTGATTTGGGAGGGGAGGTGGTGTTCACTGTTCAAATTTGCTTCCTAGAAGCCATGGCTGTCCCCCTAGGATCCTGATATAGTTGGTTCAACCTTCAGATGATGTTGGATCATTTCTAGAGCAGAAAACGAATCTGCTTCTTCATAATAAAAGAAAATCACTTGTCCCCGATAAGGGAGTAGGAGTTGGAGAGCAGTAGAAGTAGTAGAAAACAATAGGCTCAAAATATGGAGTGGAGGAGTTTGCCTTACTCGCGTCACGTTTGAAAATTCCTAGGGACCTCTTGAGAGAATACGCTATCAACTGGCCATATCATGACGTCCGATTTTGTTTACCGTTATATGGTTGTAATCAGCTGTGTATCTTGAGTTTGAGTCCAGATTGATGTGATGGGCATCCTTCCATTGCCAACACGAAGCGGTTAATTCTCACATTCATAAAATCTATCAAATGCATGATGGTTTTCAGAAACAACGACGAGAAATACGGTACTCGGGGTCTGGTTCAAAAATCAACAACTAGTCGAAGTCAGCTGGAAATTGGAATTTTCCCACATTTCTGTCAATGACATCTTCAGCTGATTACCGATCGTTTAAGTGATTCGAGTACGGTCAGCCTAGTTCTAATGCATGCAAGTCGGGGGGTCAATTCAGGAAGAGATAGATTGTTCCTTACAGAATAAGGCATGAGATAATGCTGCACCAAGATCGGCCAATGCGTTGCATGTAGTAATTTCCCGAAATTACATTGGACATCAGAAAATCGGCACCATGGTCTCCTGTTCTTTGGTTAATCACTTGTTATGGATGACCGCTGAAACAGTTCTCATTCAAAGGAGGTCTTGCCAAATTCGACTCTATTTTTCTTGTTTTCAATTAAGGTTTTTAAAGTTGATGCAAATTTAGGCCATGAGCATCAAGGCAATCGGTAAAGCTAATCTCGAAACTCAAATCTCTAAGAGTTTCATAAGAATTTCTCGATTTGGTCGCGTTAGCTTTTTCCTTTGCGTCTTTCATTCATTTCTTCTGATGGAATGGAATTGATTGCTTTCGGATCTGGAGTCTTAGTGAGAGAGTAACAACAGGGAGCAAACATTAGGCTCAGATTTGGGATTACTAGATTGGATTTAAACCAGGAGGTTGGACGTCTTTCGGTGCTTTCCATTATTTGCAGGAGAGGAGTGGCATGTGTCCTCGTTTGTCACCTCGGCGTTCTATGATTAACTGGCTTTTGGGTCCTTGGATGGTAAACCACCACTTCGGGTAGTGATACCTTTTAAATCTTCCTTTGGGTTTGGTAACAGTGTTACCAGATGTAAGCGAGTTCCCGCAAGGAATTAGAAGCTGTATTAGCCAGTAACAAATTTTGAAAGCATGTCAGTCAAGTTTGCCATTGTGGGATTGCAGGTTTTGACCTTGGTTTTGCATTGGTTTTCAACACTGCATCATTGGCTGTGATGTGACATATCTTTCGCGCTAAAATCTGTTTTTGACACACGCTTGTGTCTGAGGAGCAGTCCTCTTGATGAGCTACTGGTTGAGTTGACCGTTGAGGTCGGATAGATATGACCTTGGTTGAAATTTGTTTCCTCTGTTTTGATGGAAGTTATTTCCTCATTGAAAGTGTTTTTTGACTTTTTGCTGAGGATTCTGAATTGGGAGGAAACCACGGTATAGGTGAATTTGATTGAGACCATTCGGAGGTCTGATTAACCAGAATTAGCTTGAGTTGAAATTGGCCGCAGCGGCTGGGTACACATACTCTTGGTATTGTCATGTAGTAAATGTTTGTGTAGTGGTTGGACAGTTTTGATAAGGACATGACCTCCCCACAAGTTACACAAACTTTGTTCAAAGGCCGCTATTACTGGGGGCGGAAGTGGGGGGTTTGGTTCTTTTCTGTCAAGAATTAATGCTTTTCCGAACATGTCTTTGAGTTCTCAGCAACATCAGATGAGATGGCTGGGGTGGAAGAGGTTGTACTCATTTTAGCTACAAAGCTTTTTTCTTGATTGTACGTACCCTTAGACTTGCTCTCGATGATTTTTAAAACATTCTCGAGGCATTTTGTCCTAAAAGTTTCCAACGGCTTGCAGGTTCATGAGATCCTGATCAATTGAGTTTAGGGCATTATAGATGTATCGTGTTTGATGCAATTCTGAAAACCCATTGATGAGGGCATCCCTTAAAAGAAGTCATTGAAACGGATTCCAAGCCTCATAAACGTCTCTATCAAATTTTTGCTGAAATTCGTGAATTTCAAGATTTCTGAGATGTTGTCGTTTTAGAGGGAGGGAAGAATTTGTTAATAAATTTGAAACCAAGATCATCCATGTTTCAATCGACCGGGAGGGGTCTTTTTGTGTCTTTCCATCTATCGCTCGGGCTCTGCCTGTTTCGAGAGAAAACGGGTAAAAGCATAAGTTTAACCGACGTATTTGTACTGTGGGAATTTCATCGTAGAAGTGATCTTGTTGAATATAACGGATTTTTGTGAGCATGTGTGTCTCTTTTTTCATTTCCAAAAAAATTGCTTGTTTTGGACAAGATTCAGAAGACCATGCTTGATCTAAAAGTTATTTGCTGGTGATTTCTCGGAATAACTATAGCATCCTCGTATCCATCGGTGGGTGCTTAGAGTAGTTGGCGCTCATAGTACGATTATCAGCCTGATTCGCTAACTATGGAGAGGATTATCAGGTTTCTAAGATTGGATGATTCAACAGAAAGTTTGTCGGACTTCCTTGTGGTTGTCGCGTTACGGGCTTGAGAAACGAGTGCGCATGCACAAAAATAGAAATTTTAAAAAGAAAATTTACTCTAGTTTTTTTTGTTTTTTTAATGATTTATTCACAATTGATTTTACCGGATAATGAGATAAGACAACTTCAACCAAATAATCTACTTACTTCACGGTAGCTCTCAAAAAGATAAACGCACAGGTGAGCGGAGGAGATTAGTAATAGCGCGAAGTTATTTTCTCTTCTGGGTCGTAGTTCCTCGGAACACCCCTCCTATTATACCCCCACTTATAGTTTCGTGTCAAACATTTTTCAAGGTGAGCCGTATGTCGTAAGAGACACAAATGGCAAGTTTTTAAATCTTTTGTTCGAGTTGGGAACCAACAAGTTCACCGGAAGTTATTATGATAATACCTCAGTTGAGAATATTATATTTTGGTTTTTTACCAATTTGTGAATTTTATTTGTAATTAAAGACAATGTTTTTATCTTTTTGGTTTTCTTTTTTTTAATTTTTTTTAATTTTTTTTAATTTTTTTTAATGATAATTATACTAAAAGGAAAATGAAAAGATTTTTATATATTTTATTATTATATATATATATATATATATATATATATATATATATATATATATATTATTTTTAGCATTATACTCTATATTAACATTGCTAAACACCAATGCCATAACGGTAACGATAAACGGCTTTTCACTTAGCCTCCCGGCAGCGGCGCCAAAATTTGGATCCCGTCTCAAACCTCACACCTTAAAAATTTTATATATGAAAGTAATAATAAAATATAAAATATATATAGTAAGTGTAATCTGAAACATAATCAAGAATACCGAGAAGTAGTATAGAATGTTCCCGGGTCGTTTATCCCCAACGAGGCTGTACTGGAAAATCGATACAGTCGGAAATTTGGAGTTGAAGGAGAGAAATGTTTTGAGAGTGCAGAAGTTAAATTAAACAATAATAAACAAAAAACGTTTAGAGAAAATCCTAAAAATATGAGTTTAGAGATAGCTAGAAAAACGAGAGGTACGAATCCCGAACAAGGGGGGAGATGGAAACACACCTAAAATCCGTTAAAATTAACCTACGAGACAGAAATTTGTGCTTCTAAATACTCTAGGAACAAATAAGAAGTAGAATGAAAAAGACTAGACCGAAAACGGAGTTTGTTTGACCCCAATACGAAGTCAAAGACAAATCCCGACCCCCACCGGACCGCTCTTTAAGACAATGAAAAAGTTGTAAAATGATCCTACGAAAAAGTTTTAAATTTTTCCTACAATTACGTTATGACAAAATAAAAATTTGTTCGTAAAAAAAGGAAAAATTAATTTTTTGATAATTTTTGGTAGTTTTTTATGAAATTTTAAAACTTTTAACTAAATTCAAATTATAAAAATAATAAATGATTTCGAAAAATTTTGAGAAATTTTTCAAAGAAAATACTTTACACTATAAAAATACTACGAAAAATAAAAAACTCCAAAGTTGGCTTATATAAATAAGCCTCAAATAAGCTGTTACAGGCTTATTTCGCTTCAAGCACAAAACGTGTGGATAAATATTAAAGCCCTTGAGTCTTTACAAAAAGACCCAAGGTGCGGCAGCGGTATAAGTGTGTAAAAGAGGGATAGGACTGTTGTTCGAGGGGTAACGGTTTAGAGTACTTGCTTCACCGGTTCCTTGTTCTTTCCCTCTTTTTTGTTTTGGAAAAACTTTGTTAAGCAAAGTTGTTAAGCTCGTGGGGCTTAACAACTTTGTCAACTACAAGTTTTTGTGAAAAGCTCTAAATAAGCTGAAAAACAGCTTATAAAGTGACAGAATGCTTAAAGTGGACTTAAAGCTAGAAAAGCTAAGTCTTTTTGGACACTTTGGACAAATAAGCTATGACTTGGTCTGAATAAGCTAAAGGGGGCTAAACCTAACCTAGATAAGCTAAAAAGGCTAAAAGCTTAAACTAAATAAGCTAGAAAACATCTTAATGATAGAATCTAAAAACAAGCTTAAGGCTAAAAGGCTTATATCTACTAACTCCAATAAGCTAAGAAAATGGAAGGATTAAGAGTACTCAAACTGATCTACTTCTACTAAAATAAGGATGTGCGAGGAGTCAATTGAGCTTATTAAATAAGCTCAATAAGACAGAAAAGAAAAAAAATAAGCAATCCTACATTAAAGTTGAGCAAAAACAGTGAAAGGGCTCATTTGAGCTTAAAATTAAGCCATCTAAAAAAAACTTCTCAGAGGCTTGAAACTTAGAGGGCTTAGTACAAGTAGCTTATAAGCTCTCCAGATATGCCAAGTATTGGGCGCTTAAGCACTCTTAAAACCTATGAACGAAGGCTTAAAGTCACCCCTTTGCACCAGGGGGAGATTTAAGCTAAACTCAAGGGGGCTAATTTGACAGCTTTTATAAAGCTGTCACAAATAAGCTCAAATTAACGTTAGAGATAGCTAAACTAGATTGAGTACTCTAGCTAACAAACTTGTGCACAATTTTTTGACTTTAAAAACTCTTTTAAGATGCTGAATTTTTTGAAAGTGAAAAAGGCTTTTAAGATTTTTTAAACTGTCACTTGAAAAAGTCTTGGGTGGTTTTGGACTTACCAAGTTCAAAAGAACCAATGTTTGTTACAGCTTTGAAGATGACACACAAAGAGCACACTTTTTGATCCTTAGAACTTCAAAAAACCCAAGTGCTTAACTAAATTAGCACTTAGTGGTTTTCTTTAAAACACCACAGCTTTAAAAAGTTTGTGTTTATATAGTTAACTTTAGGGAAGAAAACAATGTTTTCAAAACCTTAAATTTTTTTTAAAAACAGCTTAAAAACAAGTTTGAAACCTTAAGCTTAAACTAGCTAAAATTACCTCAAAACCATAGACAAGCCATTTTGAGCTCCGTTTTGAGTGTTGACCCAAACAGGCACTTTACTAAAACTGTCAATGTAAAGTGCATTAAAATCTAATTTACAAAAGCTCAAGAATTCTAAAAACCTTATAGCCAATCAACTAAAAACTAACCTAATTAAGCTAGCTTTGAAAGTAATCGTCTAGCTTTTAAGAAGAATAAGCTAGTTTCTCTCCTAGCTTATACTACTTACTATGACAGTTTTTAAAGGATAAACTGAGATTACACAAATTTCATCTAATGAGAACTTAAAACAGCTAACTAACAAGCCTAACCAAATATGTTTGCAAAGAATTTAACAGGAATGAAAAGTAAATAAGCAAATGTTTTAAGCTAAAATTAAGCTAAAATGAAATTTGAGAAATGTAACCTTGATTTTTTTTTGTAGTCTCAGTCTCAAGCCACTCTTGTTGAGTGAGTGGCTTAAACACATACACCTAAGTGGCACCTTGCCTCTATACCTTGAGAGCTTAAAGCTCAATAAGCTTTTAAAAGCTTATTAACTCCAAAAGCTTCAATAATGAATCAAACAGCCTCAAGTGATCATGTTTTGATGTGAAATGAACAGAACAAGTGAGTGAATGAATTTTAGCAAGGTTTTGACTGAATTCGAGCTTTTGAACAAGTTTAAGCTTCAATGAGCTTATGATGAGCTTAATATGTAAAAACAACTTAATACTGAAAGGAAAAACAATGAAACTTAAGAACTGAATTTTATTGCTTAAAATGGTAAAGTACAAGCTGAAAGATACAAAGTACAAGTGATTAAAACAGATTTGAAAAAAACTTAAAAGAAACTGCTTAAAAATAAGGAAAATTACAAACTGAAAATTAAACTCACTAACTACTTAAAAACTTCTTAAAAAACTATATATCTAGCCACAATGGCTTTACATTGCTTTATATAGGAAAAAACGACTAGGTCTTGACTTCTTGTCTTCATCCAGTTGTGTTTGTTTGTAGACACAAATGTGAAGTGTGCTTGTTGTGAGAGTGTAGAAAACACAAACAATTCTTAGTCCTTGGATTGCCTTTGTGCTTGTTCGGATCATCATCTCCACCCTTCATCATGCTCGAAAGTTGTGAGATTGCCAAGTTGGCAATTGGGATTTGTGATAGGGATTAAGGGTTAATCCCTTGTGGTTAATAGTTGCAGGGTTTGAGGAGAAAACGAAGGGTAAAGACTGGTGTATGGGGAGAATACATCTTTGGCGGGAAAAATTGGGTTTATAAAGGTTGGGGGTGACAGGGTGGAAGTTTGGGGATTGGGCAAAATTGGCCCCTCAAAGTTATATGGTTCATTGCACAATTCGTCCTTGTGGTTAAATAACTTTGGGGACTTGGCAAATTAAGTCCCCAAAAGTTATATCACCAATTGCACCCGTGGTCCTTGGTGGTTATAAGATGGAGGACTTGACAGTTTTGGTCCTTGGAGTATAACTTTGGCATTTAGGCAGTTTTCACCCTTGTCTTTATTTTTCTCTTTTCCTCTTTAGAAATATAGTGTTAGGGTTTGGCAAATTTTATACCCTCAAAATCTTTTATTTCTTCACATGATGGATTGTGGATTTGTCTGGGGTTGTCTTAGGTAGTTGACTTTTCAGGTTGGCTTGGACTTTGGACTATTCTTTTCCTGCTTTTCCATTCGAGTTCTGGTATTGTCGTTTTGGCTTCGTTTTGTCCGTCCTTTTCTTAGATATATGTTCTCTGCACAATACAATTAGCCAACCAAGCGTACTATTTGGCATTTTAAGTCCGTTTTGGTGATTTTAGCTCGTTTTAAAGGTAAAAAGGTATGTGTAATTATAAAAACACATACATTGTGTTTGCGTGATCAATTTGCCCAGCAAGACCTTATGTGAATCTCTTATTATATATATTATATATATAATATATATATATATTATTAATATATATATATATTATATATATATAATACTATTATAATATACTTTAGTATTATTGTTAATGAAACAGAAGTATATCATATCCGCATTTAACCATAAGAGTTCCATGAAAAAAAATGCATGATTTATTCTAATGAGCTTACTAATTGATCCTTGAGATAATATAATATAGGTCTTTCTAAAAATCTAAGCTAAGATCAAGTACTTCTGACTAAATCTGGTTATCATCACAAAAACAAGTAAACATGAAGTAGGAACTAAGTTCACATAACCAAATCTTCAACAAACAAACTAAATACATTAGCCAAACATCATCATTTCTCCTTCTTGCTAAAGACTCCTATTAGTGCTTTTCCGAATGACTTGAAACCTCCTCTAACTTCTTCATGCATTTTTTGAGTTTGATTGAGCAAATTAGTTTGTCTCTCGAAGAGAAGATTATCGTCTTGTTGAGAAGAGGTAGGAATGTCGTATTTTTAGTAACTGAGTAGTAAAAGGGAGTTGAGAAAGGTGGTAGGAGATGGGGTACTAGCACGAGAAGTACCATCATCCTCATCGTCATCACCATGGCGAGATGAAGATCCATAATGATAGGCGGACGATGATGAGACGGCTATTGCTTAGTTGTAGGCAGGCTTTAGGCATTCCTTCACGATAGACTTTGGGGTTTTGGAGTTTGTTTTAGAGCGAGTGGACGCATGACTCGATCAACGACATTGTAAATGTCATTGTCAAGATGAGGATAATGTTCCATGACATATCGAAAGAGACGTGTCAAGAACACACCATAAGGAAGGTGGGCTTTTGGAGTGGCCTTAGCACTTTCAATTCGTTTGATGATGAAGTAGGCCAGATTATATTGTTGCTCGGCTAGAATACAATATAATATATGTAAAAGAACATGCGGGAAGTGGTCTCGATGACCTCCAAAGACTGAACACATATCTCACGAATTAGTTATTTCCTAACATTTTAAGTCTTCTTACTTCCTTAGGTGTAGAACTTGATTAGGCTGACAGTGAACATATTTGTTTTGATGTTCGATTTGAATCATACTCGTTCAAATATAAGAAATTGATGAATTTCATTGGGAGTAGGAGGATCGATATAATATGGTCCTTCAGTCTCTTGGAAAAATTCAAGAGAGGAAAGATCCGATTCGTTTGTGAAGACGGCTTGACCATTGTAGGGAATTTTGAGAATTTGGCTCAAAAATTTATGTCGAGCAAAGAGGTGTTTGTATTATTCGTTTTGAATTCGAATGAAAGAGATGAGTATGTTGAGACCGGTGTTTCTTTTTTCTTCTTTGATAGAGATGTTGTGATCTTGACTGTAAAGTCTTGAATGTAGCGAAGGGACAATTTGCGTCGCGTGTTATTTGTGGCATAGAGGCATTTGAGACGCGAACTAATTGGATAAACTAGACATATGATCAATGTGATGGCGATGTGTTAGTAAGAATTGTTATCATCAACTCTAGACCTCATGATTACATCGATCTTCAAGTTGATACTTTAGGGATATATGATTTGGTACGGGAGGTATCGTCAACAATTGTTCAAGGCATGTTTATCACCTAAACAAGACAACAACAAATATATATATATAAAAATGAAGTTCTAAAAACAACATATGTGGAACAGAGATTACTTCGACTCTAAGAATAAAAACCTAAGAAGTAATTCAAACGTTCCTTAGTTTAATTTTGACTCAATCTAGAGTATCAAAAAATATATATTGAATAATATATTTTGACACCTAGTGTAATCTCGTCAAGTATTTTGATTCAATAAGTGGAGTGGGGATTATTTCAATCTTAGATTAAAACTCTGGGAAATGATCCAAACGCTCCTTTATTAACGAAAGATTTGACTAAGAGCGTCGAAAAATATACATTAAGTTGTATATTTTGTCGACTAATATGAGTTCATTACATGTGACTTATTAAAAGTGAAATAATGCTTATTTTGACTCAAAACTACAATTTAAAACGATAAACCAAACGCTCCCTTATTTTAGAGATTTTATTTAATATATGAACATATATAAGAATTATATATCTTGATGACTAATACGAGTTTGTTATGTGTCTATACACATGACAAAAATATAGTGATGGTCATTTC
The DNA here is from genome assembly GCA_026074375.1 of Tanacetum coccineum. Lineage (NCBI taxonomy): Eukaryota > Viridiplantae > Streptophyta > Magnoliopsida > Asterales > Asteraceae > Tanacetum > Tanacetum coccineum. Next base: position 17,673 of record BQNB010082170.1, on the reverse strand, counting down.
AATTCTAGACTACGATCCTAGAAAATGATCCAAACACCCCTTTATTTTTGAAAACCTTGACCAGATGTCGAAAAATATATATTGAGATATGTATGTTTCGATAATCAATATATGATCATATTAACGTGTTTTTGGCGTGAATCAACAATGTATAAGTTTTTGTTTTGAAATTTAAAAAAAATTGAAAATGTATATATATTCTTATGAAACTTTCGACCCAAAAGAAATTTTAGTGATTCAATCCTATTCGAATTTCAAATTCCTATTACTACGGGAATTATTATAGTTATGAATTACCTAGACCTAATCACAAGAATATAAAAGATACAAGAAAATATGAAAAATACCCAATTTTTATTTAGGAGCAAAATTAGATGAAATCGAAGGAGAAAAGTATAGAAAATCTTACAATAGATGTTGTTAATCACTTTGTTGGTGTTTTCCCCTTCCAATTATTGATCAATTAGGTGTTTGGAGGTTTGAATTTTAATGGTTTGGAAGGTGTATGTTCGTCACAACTGTAGCAGGGGAAGAGGGAAGTGTGAAATTGAGTGTTTGGTAATGGATTTAGCAGAAGAAAAGGGTGTTTGGCGATTTTAAGTGGCCGGCCCCCTTAGTGATAAAGGGGCTGCCCCTTTTAACACGGCCGGTCCCCATAGAGCTAAGGGGACCGCCTATCTGACGACCAAGTTTTTCTTGGTTTTTCGATTTTGACAAGTTTTATCAATATACATTTATTAAAATACGTCGAGAGCTACTAGTAATATTATTTTAGATAACCTAGTTCTCGAAAAGTAACTTCGAAGATAAAAAGAAAATACTTGACACACTTAAATAATTTCCGATGAAATAATTAAGTTGTCAAGATTTTTAGACCGAGAAGAGGTTTAGAGATGATTGACGAAATTTGATTGACATGTTAATTAACCTTTTGCTAATTAAAAATGCTTTGATTATTTCGGATGAGATAATCAAGTTGTCCATCCAAGAGAAGATTTAACAAAGATTTAGTGACGTTTTCAATAAACTTCTTGTTAATTGAATAGATTAATTACTTTAGATGAAATAATTAATTGTCACTATTTAGAGTGTTTGCGAAGCGAAAGAGATGATTAATACGTGACGATAAAATAATAGAATAGAGTCAAAGCTTGATAAGACGTTTCCGATAGACGTAGTTCATTGTAGACATGTAGTCGAGGCGGATGTCGTAGTCGGAGGGAGTTTGTTTCATCCATAGTGTTTTGATGTCATGCCTTTCTGGCGCTTAAGTATGGTGTAAAACTAATCCTACTTCTATGTTAATTATTACCCACTAACTCACATTTCTTCATCTACGTGAGTTCACTACATGTGGACATAGAAGATTTCCATTTCATATAGCTACATAGAGAATCGTAATTTAACTACGTGAGAGCAAGGTTCATCATGAACAATTTCTCGCTATTTGCTTAATTCTAGATAACCGATCAAATGGAATTTCTAGAGACTATACTATTTTCTCAAGCTTAATTTATATTCTATAAACTATAACATATTTGTTTAGCAAATATTGCATATAGCATAATAATACATAATCATTTAGCACTTAGCACATAATCTATATTCTAAGAAATTTAGAAAAGAAGACATACCTTTGCCTACAATGTTTTTTCTTCAACATCTTCAAATGATCAAGCTTTGAAGGTGAAATCATTTGGTAATCCCGTCCTAGAATATTGAATATATGATCTTCAATCCACTCGTCGGATTCCAAAGAATGTTCATAAATAACTCAACCTAAGTGTTGTAACGACTCAACTATTTGGTCCCCAACGTCTCATGGGTTCAAAATTGTGAGTCCCGAACATATTTTGTATAGGTTTCATTTGATTCAGATACATATAGGGTGGATACATTCCCCATGGAGTAAAGTTTGGTTGTTGTGAATAATTCCACATTGAATGATTAGTGCTAGAGTAATTTTGTCTACCTTGATCTCTACTAGGTTGTGGTGTTTTAGACCGAGGGTGAGAGTTATTAATTCTTTTTGGAGGAGGAGTTTTAGATCTTATTTTGGGCTTAGTAAATCCGACTCCGGGTTTTAAGGAAGGTTTATAAAAATGTTTTACTTCGTCGTCGCTTGCAATGGGTATTTTAGTATTATTTATAAGCATAAATTTTGGTTTTGGGCTTGAGTTTAATTCTATTAATTTTTCTTTAGACTCAACCTCTTGTGACTTTACAAAATTTACTTGTTTAGTCTCACTAGTTGATCCTTTGGTAAAATTAAATCCTAGACCGAATTTATCTCCTGATGGTTTTTGGAGATTTAATATTTTCTTAAGTGAGTGACTACTATTATTAAATTGATTAAGCTTATAAAGTTCTTCCTTAAGCTTTTCATTTTCCAACCAAAGGTCTTGACATATTTTACATTCTTCATTAGCCTCCTTACCCTTTTCTAATCTAGATAATTTATTTTTTAGTTCTAGTACTTCATTTTCTAATTGGTTTTTAATTTGTTTTAGTGATTTATTTTTAGCAATGTCTTTTAGACCTACTTTGCATAATTGATTATATTCACTATCTAAGTCTTTTTCATCTAACGATGATAGGTCATCACTAAAGAATTCGGTTTTGGAAAATACCTCATTGGATGCTTTAGCCATAAAACATTTTTTGTCCTTAGTCTTTTCTTCTTCATCTTCGTCGCTGTCACTCCATGATCCTCCAATAAAGGCTCTTTGATTATAGTTTCATGATAGTTTTGGGCATTCTCCGATGAGATGATTTGGATCTCCACATTTAAAGCATTTTCTTTCGCTCTTGTCGTTCTTGTCATCATTATTTCTTTGGGATGACTTTCTTTCACCTTGTGGTTGTCTTACAAATCTTTCTCGTCTTTTGAAAAATTTCTTAAAGTCTCTCACGGCCATGGCGTATTCTTCATCTTCACTACCAGAGGTCGCACTATCTTCATCACTAGATTCCTTTTTAGCATTTAAGGCAAGAGATCTATTTTGTTCTCTTTTGCCTTTGACCATTTTGGAATCTTTCTTTATTATCACTTCATAAACTTTCAAGTTTCCAATAAGTTCATCAAGTGATAGTGATGTTAAATCCTTCGACTCTTCAATAGCCGTAATCTTTGTGCGTCATTTTGGATGAAGTGCCCTAAGAAATTTCCTAACATAATTCTTGCTAGAAAAACCTTCATCAAGTGCTTTTAGACTAGTAATAATAGTGTCAAATCTAGAAAATCTATTACCTAACGATTCCTCTTCCGGAATCATAAATTGCTCATATTGTTGAATAAGAAGATCTATTTTATTATTTTTGACTTGACTATTACCTTAGTGAGTGATTAATAGAGTATCCCAAATTTCTTTTGTAGTTTTACACATAAAAATTCTTTCATATTCTTTACGTGGTAAAGCATTATAAATTACTATTGTAGCTTCATTATTTTTAGCAAGTTTCTTTTTAAGATCGTCGCTTTGTTTATCAAATGGTACAATTTCATCCTTTTTAGTTTCGGGATTATTTGAACGGGAGGAAAATCACCATAGGTAATAATATGCCAAAGATCAAGATCTTTTGATTTCACATAAGTTTCGAATCTATCTTTCCAATAAATAAATTCATCACTTTCAAATAGTGGTGGTCTTTTTATAGATTTCCCTTCCAAATATTTTTTTGATTCCATAGATCGATTCAAGTTTTAAAATACAATTTATTTTAAAAATCTTGTTTGACGTGGCTTCTGATACCAATTGTGGAAAACTAGAAGGGGGGTTGAATAATTTACCGCTTTTTAATTTAATGTATTGTTTGTTTATAAAAACTTAGATTCAACATTATGTGATCTCAATATGTGCACAATATGAACAACACAACTAAGTAAATAAATGATAAATAAATATGCAAGAGAAGAGATAAGAGTTAGAAAGATCAAACCACAACACAAGTATTTATAGTGGTTCGGTAACGAAGCACCTCTTCGCCCTACTCTACTCCCCGAGCACCAAACTCAAGAGTTTTCTTCACTATGTCAACAAACTCCCTTTTGACAGAGAAAACCATACACAACTTGCTTACACCGATTTACGACACAAAGCTAAATGTCGAGTTCTAATCTTAGCTAGAACCAATCTATCACACCTTTTGTATTTTGAGGAATAAAATACTAACCGCACTACTTTATTTCACTTTACTTAGACACTAACATGATCACACTGATTTAACTCTTCCTTCTATGATCACCACGATCTGACTATACTTACTATGATCACTACTATCTGACTATACTTTCTATGATCACCTTGATCTAACTATTACACACGACAATACAATATACAAAAATGATTTACAAGATATGATGAGATCGTAACAATGTTACGAGAATACAAACTAAACTATAATACTTTTTGACTTAATGATAAGAAGTATTCTTCTCTTGTACTTGAGGAATTAAGCTTGAATCACTTGGAAAAAAATGCTTAAGATCAAATGATCAAAGGATTGTAGGTGAAGTATAAACTGATTTTAGACAGAAAATAATAAGTGCAAAAGGTAAGAAAATCAGTGGGGAACAGTTTGCTATTTATAGGCAGAACTGGGAGCGTTTTGGACTGGCTGGCCCCCTTATCACTAAGGGGGCCGCCCTTATATTTAATGGGGGCGCCTAGGCCTGGACGTTCCCTTTTTTTCGTTTTTAGGGAAGGTGTTTTCTGGAATATATCTAGCCGTTTTTAGGTAGAAATCTTGAATTCAAAATATTTACTTTGAATAAAACATTTCTTTTAAATGTAAAAATGTTTTGTAAAAGTTTTAAAAATGTTTGTAACATTTTATACAAAAATATGAGGTTGAACAAAAATTCATTTGATCATAAAATGCATTAAGCATTTATTTATTCACGCCTTTAAATGATTAAATATTCGAAATGGAAATTTACGACTAATTACTTGTTTACGTTTAATTTTACATTGAGCGTTTTTACATTTTGTGATTATCAAAACGTAGAGATGTCGAAAAATATTAATAACGTTTTTAGGCATTATTTCTATCGACAATAATTCATCACCATGACTAGTTCATCCAAAACAAATTCACCAAACTTCAAAAGAAAAACCGTAAGAATGAGTGTCAAATATCCAACCTATGTCAATCTCACATTGATTGAGTCTTAAAATATATATAATATATATAATAAAATATATATAGTAAGTATAATCTAAAAACAATCAATGAAACCGAGAAGTAGTATAGAATCTCCCCGGGTCGTTTATCCTCAGCGAAGCTGTGCTTGAGAATCGATACAGTCGAAAAATTGAGGTTTGAATGGGATTAATGATTTGAGAGAGTAGAAAGCTAAATTAATCAATAACAAGCAAAAACGATTGAGAAAAACCTAAAAATGAAAGCTAAATAACTTAAATCCTAAAACGGGCACGAAAAGGCCACTAATTTAAGGCCCTAAGACTTCAAACCAACCCACCACCACGTGTCCTCACGTCCCACACTCCCGATTTCCAAATCCGCCACCCAGATTTATACCACAACCCATCAAAACTCACCATTGTTTCTAATATTAACAACTATCACCTCACCCTCCACAACAATGCATCTCCACTTGAAAACTTAACCACCACCACCAAATCTAGAAATCAAAGATTTCCCAATCCTCCTAAACATCTTGGATATTTGTTCATACCAAAGACATGCTCACCTCCACAATATTTTATGCAATGTTGTAGCACCAACAAGCATAGATCTAAATTCTCCGAAACTGTGTCAACTAACATGTTTCTCATACATTCGACCCACCATCGTACTTCACATCAAACCACCTTACTTCTACATTTGCGGCAATGGAAATCTACTCACCCCTTTGATTGATGAGAAAAATGATATATATCAAAAGATTTAGGACTTTTAGTTGATTTCATTTTCTTTCTAGTTTTATTTATTTTCTAATGGGGCTTCTACGCCAAATTTTATGTTCATCCCTTATAATGGATTTAACATTATTTCTATTGTTGTGTTCAAATGGTTATATCATATATAATATATATATATTATATATCTATATATATATATAATATATATATATATAATATATAATTTGTTGTGTGTGTTGTGTGTGTGTGTGTGTGGTGTGTGTGTGTGGTGAGTGGTGTGTGTGCGCTGCGCGCATATGTAATGGTCATATATATTTATATATATATATATATAATATATATTATAATATCATATATAATATATATATAAATATAATATATTTATCTTGCTTGTCTACTAACTTTGTTTTGTTGAAAACATCTATAGCTCTATTCCTTGGTGCCCCAAGCGAGGGAGAGCATAAACCAAGGGGGAGCACTTGCGATATAGTCTTTATTTATTTTACTTTCCATTCGTAACCAAGTCACTTACCATTCGTCAAGACAAGACTTGCAAGGGACGCCTCTACAACACTTTTTGCTTCGACAAAAAGAGGGAGAAGAGAAGTAAACTCATCCACAATACTTATTCAGTAACTTTTAAATAAGCATGAGTTTATATTTTGTCATCATCAAAAAGGGGGAGATTGTTAATACAAATATTCGCGGAAAAACAATATTTATATTTAATGATCTTCATGTTTTCATAACAACAAATATAATGTCATACTACATAAAGTTTACGTAAACAAGTTATTTAGTCAAAAGTTTATTTGACGACGACAAATCACTTAAGGTATGAATATGACATTATTAAACATAGTTAATGATCAAAGAAAAATATTATCACTTGCATAAACCTTTTCTAATCAAATGATTTAAGGTAACACGTGATTAATTATAAGCTAGTTATATTAATCATGTAAGACAAAATAAGATTAACCATAAGTGGAAACAATCTTTTCAAAGCTTCCTAAATCTAGAAAATCTTTCCTTATTGGTGATAAGAAATATTTTGTTCTAGAAGAATCTATTTAACAAGTTTTATTAAGTACAAAACAATATTTTGTATAGATTTGAGGTTAATTTTAAAATGACAAAATCTGTCCCAGCTCCTCCCACGGATCCACGGTAACAAGGGACGGATCTAGCTGATGGTGGATCCGTGAGTCGCACCATCCAACTATCTAGGACAGCATTTGAATTTCAAAGTGTTTCCTATAAATAGCAACCTTAAGTCTTCATTTTAAGACAATTCTTGACAATATTTTTACACACATCTTTTATCTTTTTCATATTCTTTAATCATTATACTTGTTACATAATCCATTACAAGTGATCAACTCATTCCACTCTTTAGTGAAAAACACTTACGAAGATGTCAAGCTTCAAGTGTTAATAGTTTAGTTGTGTCATTACGATTGTGATAATCATTCATCTTGTATATCTTGTGTTGTGTGTTGTGTATATCATATGTGTATGATAGGTTAGTATTTAGGCCACAAAATACATAGTGTGTTAAATTGGTTCTATCTGAAAGTAGAACTCGGTATTTAACTTTATACCGAAAAAAGTGTAAGCGACGTGTACGATTTCTTCGCCTAAAGAGAGCTTGTTGACATAGTGAAGATAACTCTCAAGTTGGGTACTTGGGGAATAGAGTAGGCTGAAGAGGAGCTTTGTAGCTGAACCATTATAAATCATTGTGTCATCGGTTTGATCTTTCTTATCTTTACTTGTTCAACCCCCTTCTAGTTACCATAAGTCCTTATGTTCTTCATTTAGTTCGAAATGTCTTTGCATGAATTTCTCTGGTACGTGTTCGTTTGACTTTTATTTTACTTGTACTCTCTTCCGCCTTCAAATCATAGATTTATGTTAAAGTCTCTATAGTATTTTGCAATCCATTTTGGTATTACGATGTCCTTTTTTTTAGTAACATATTTTATATTGATGTTGAATTTTGAAAATCCTTTTGAAGTATATCTTGATGGTGTTTGGGGGAATACGTAAGAAAACTGATAAAAACGGAATGAAAGCGTACAAATAACATATTAAAAAGGATGTAAACTATTAAGCGTTAAAAAAGTTACGAAAACATTCATAAACATTCAAAAACATATAAAAACGTAGCAAACGTAAAAAAACGTATGAAAAAAGATAAAAACGGATGAAAACGAACAAAAACGGACAAAACATACACAAACTTGGAATAACGTAAAAAAAGTTTGAAAACGTACAAAAACATACAAAAACGGACGAAAACATTCAAAAACGCATAAAAGTTAATAAAAACGGATGAAAACGTACCAAACATAAAAAACGTAAAAAATGGTTTAAAAACATAAAATGAACGTATAAAAAAGTTAAAAATAAAAAAAGTAAAATAATAAAAAAATTTAAAAAACAAAAAAACAAAAAATCACGCAACAAACCATATGGACCATTTACGAAACACTTACGAGGATATTTATGTCATTTCCACCATCTATACCAGTAATTAACAGTCAAACTAACGGAATTAGTGGTCAAAGGACCAAACCCGAACCATAGGAAGAGGATCCGAGAAAAAAAAAGTTTATGGACCATTTTCGTTAAACTCGACAAACCACATGAATGACAATTAACTCATAAATCATCAAGGTGTAATACGATACTCTCTCCACCTCTCTAAATGAGTAAGATCCAAGACCTCTTACTCAAAATGAAAAACAAACACGTTACTTCTTACCGAGTGAAAGGTAAAAGACAACATTTTTTTAAAAACAAACAATAAAAACATCAAAAACCGCATATAAAGGTGAAGTAAAAGAAGAGCCGAGAAAGTTATGAACCCTCAATCCTAAATATTATCGTTTATATAGCCTATACGTTTCAGATAGCCCCCCACACAAATAAAAGAAAGGGAGGTGATTTGTACTCTTAATTATGATTGGGACACTTACTGTACAAGCAGATAAAGCACTGTGTGAACTCTGATACAACTATGTAATGCACATAATAGAGTGTCCTAATCAATTTTTTGAGTGTGCAAATCAATTCTTCTAAAGAAACATTCCAAATCTTTGCACAAACACAAACTATTTGCTAAATCTAAATTAAAGTTGTAACTTTACTTCCATCAAGAAAATAACTTATATATGTAATGTTAAACTGTTTATTATTAGGATTTAGGTTCATTTGGAATTACAAAGTTTTTTGTTGGATACCAGGGGACCAATTCTCACCTTTCATCTTAATCTTAATCTAATGGATAAGATAATCAAAATTATTTTCAACTTTTTTTTTCAAATCTTTTAAATATCTCTCAACCGTTAATCGTCAGCGGAAAAAAAATTATACCATCACGCATGAGCATTTTAATACTCTGTTCTATGATATCCACTCTTGATATTCTTCGACAAAAAATTTTTTTAAGTTTTTTTCACTTTTTTCACGTTTTTTTCACATTTTTTTCACATTTTTTTTCACATTTTTTCACTGTTTTTTCACTTTTTTCCACGTTTTTTTTTCACGTTTTCTCACTTTGATATACTTTCGACAAAAAAAAAATTCCGTTTTTTTCACATTTTTTTCGACTTTTTCTCATTGAAACTTGCATGAGAATCATATATGATATTTAGATTTACTGTTAAATCATATATGATGTTAGTATTAAATCATATATGATTGTGTTATGTCATATATGATATTAGTGTTATGTCATATATGATATTTAATTTTAGTGTTAAATCATATATGATATTAGTGTTATATCATATATGATTTTTAATGCAAATTTCAACAACGAAAAAAAAAACGAGAAAACAACGTGAAAAAGGAAAAACGAAGAAAAAAAATAAATCGATAAAAACGTGAAAACGAAAAAAAAAAAGGTTAGAAAATAGCGTAAAAAAAAAAGGTGAAAAATCTGAAAAACGTGGAAAAAAGATGAAGTAGTTGAAAAAAAACCGTAAATTTTTTTTATTGTCGAAAGTATATCAAAGTGGATATCTATTGATAGATATTTAAATGCTGTCGTGATGGTTATATTTTTTTTTTACTTAAAGATTAACGTTTAGGATGATATTTAAATTTAAAAAATGGTGAAATAATTTTAATGCTTTAATCACAACCATGATTTTTTTTTTTTAGATGGATGGTGTGGATGAGTCCCCTAGTATCCAACATTTTTTTGGTATTCAATATAACTCTCCTCTATTATTAAATAAAGTATTGTCTACCTCGAATTCGTTTGTTTGAGCACATAACTCATAAATCATTTTACAGAAATTTTCATCAAAACAATATGCTACTATAATGCACGAGAAGAAAAGTGTAGACAATGAAACCCCGTAGGTTATGATGTACGATGCGTAAAAAGCTTTTATGTTTGTGAGAATCATGGCAATTTAATATGGAACACAAGATTGTTACTAATATAATCATTGAGCCATGGAGCACCATAAGATCCTTTGTCTGGTATGCATGGTTTTTCTTATACAACTATATTATAGTATGCTACGTATCGATTTATGAGTTTAAACTGTTAGAACTCACTCAATTAGCTAGTTTGTAAGAGGAGGGGTCACCCAGACTTATAAACCATCGACCAATCTCATACTTGGCCGATGTGGGATCGTAACAATACCCCAACGCTTTGAAGAACCAACGTTCTCGTTGATCACGACTATGTTGGTCACGGTTGACACCTCTCTTTGGTCAAAGCCTACCACTCCAAGGCCCCACTCCGAGCTTGTTGGTCTATGGTTGGCACCTTCATTATTTTGTGTCACAAGACACCCTCACTAGGCCACACTTCAAGTATTGGAACCTCAAAAGGTAAGGCTGTATGATTACCAATTGGATACCGACATATCTCATCATTGCTCGTATCGGTTCATAATTACAAAATGTAGATAACTCACTCTAGATGCTAGCTTCGTAAATAGGAGGGGACACCAGGACTTATTAACAAACGACCATTCTCATACATGACCGATGCGAATCGTAACATTTTTTGATTGGGAAATCATTTTTTCATAGTGCTATTTCTGGATATGAATCTTATAAACGGGAGAGAGTTGCTTAATATAAAAAATGATGCTTTAGTTAATGTGCGCCATTTTAACTATGAATACTCAAAATCAAGTTAAAACAAACAACAATCCATTCAATTTCTAATCAAAGAACTCAAACTTGGTCATCTGGACAACATCTCTGAAAAGATGGACCAATTTGCTCCATCTTTTCATGAAAAACATGTGGAGAAATCTCTTGCGTCTTTTTAATTAAATATTTCATTAGCTAGTACGTCTGAGTTCAAGCGCAGTTATGCTTCATTGTGCTTCTAGGCATTGTTCTGATCTCATTATGATATATATCAGATCACTTGCAATTCAAGTAGCTAGAGTGACCTTGGCTTGAATTGGATCAGGGGCCTGGCCAAACACCTCCACCCCCATCGGTAACGTATGACAAACATGACAAGGGTACTAGGCACAATCCTCGACTTCGAAGGTCTCTTTTTGGTTCTTCATTATCACTTCATCCAATGAAAACTGAATACAAAACCATTATCATTGGTACTTTTCATTAGTGTTTTTATTTTTAGATATTTTTTGTATCATTATTTAAAGATGAATTAATCGTCGTCATAAACTACCATACGAAATAAATCATACACATACTATTTCTTACCCCTTGTGTTGGTAATCTGTTGTTCTTTTGAGTCGACTTCATGTATGGCACACTTAACGTCTGAAAATGATCACATTTGTTAAGAATATTGTGCTACCTCTTTTAATGGAAAATTAAATAATATTGGCAACCACATACATATAAAGTTGTGATTCCATTTCGAACAAGAACATGATTTTGTTTCCTCATATGTGGAACTCTTCCTAGAACTGGGTTGCACTTTTATCTTGTTTGCCGTTTATTTGGTAAGAAGATGTTAAGGACACGAATCATATCTTTTCGTAAGGCATACAACATTTCTCATTTTTGTCCCGTTTTCTATTTAATAACTCTCCTTTTTTTATATAATAATGTTACTTTTTTTATATTCCAAATACAAATAATAAATTCATTTTCTCCGATTTTTAACAATGTCTATACAATACAATTCAATGTTTTAAAAATCTGGTTTTTAATTGACAAGTCGATACACCGGTGTCACGACTTTTTTTTAACGGGTTTTACGGCCAAACCGTATTCCGATCACCCAACTGGTTCAACCGGACTGGTCAACCCGAGTTTTAAAACACTTCCATTCACCAATATTATTTTCCTCAATTCAATTTAATAACAAATTAAATAATTTATAAAACAAATAAATCTACCTTAATATTAATATTGCAAAGTAAAAAAGGTGAAGAAAGTAAAAAAAGTTAACAGCATTTAACCATTTACCATCAAAACCCGACCTAAATATGATAGACCCGACCGACTCATTATCATCAAAACAACCCCCAATCTATTTTTAATATCATTTAAAAAATTTCATTTGGCGCACTTTTCCTCTCCTAAAAAATACACACACACACATTCAACTGTGTGCGATCAAACCCTAGCTTTGTAATCGTCTAATCGATCTCAATTCACTCATCAAAGGTATAATTATGCTGGCACTTAATTTACGTTTTTGATATGACCTAATTTACGAAGTTGATTACAAAGTGTTTGATGAAATTGAGAATTTCTAGGTTATGTTCATTTGATGCGTTTCTTAATTTTGATCGATTAACTCTTAGTTTTCGATACTTATTTTATGTTTAAAGTTGTTGATCTCGCTGTTTTCAACGTGTATACAAGGTGCTCGATGAAATGCAAATGTGAAAAAATAAATTTGCGTGAAGTTGCATATGTTGTCGTATTAATATTGATTTAAATAAATGCTCTGAACAGTTATTATTTCGAACTGATATTGTGCTTCAAGCTGTTGATGTTGTTTTGATCAAAGTGAAACTTGAACACAGGTGCTGATTTAAAACTGAATTTGTGTGATGTTGATTAATGTTGTACTTAGTTTTTCATTTCAATAACTGTTATTATGCTACACACTTAGATCTGTTAGAATAAGTTCAGTCTCTGCATTTTAGGATGGATAGAGTGTTTGGCTTCTATATGTATTGTTTGTTTCACTCATCAAAGTTTATTTATGCTACACCACTTAGATTTGTAGATATATGACCTAATTTACAAAGTTCAGATGACGTTGATTAAAAATGTTCAATGAAATGCTTAATATGATATTAGTTGTTTGTTATTTTTACTTCATTCTTTTGCTTATAGACTTATATATGTAAGCATATCGAATATTGATACGATTAGAGGTAACAAAATTACATGTCTATATTGCTGCAATCTGTTTCATATACATGTGTATAACCTTGTTATGTGAGTTTTGAGATTGAGAAAACTGTTTAAATTGCTTCTATGTTAATTTTGCTAAAATTGTTGTATCAGTTATATGTAAGTAAAAACGTTAGTATGTAAACACGATACTACACCATTTTACTGTGTTGTGAGTAAGCACACCAAATTCAAGGGGCGTTCTTTGTTACTTATGAGCATATCATGCAGATTATGTCAGTCTGTGTATGATTTATATTTATGGTCATAAATGGTTCAGTTTAGGAAATTCTGATCAGGCAAGAGCAGTCAAAGTTTTATGTAGGTTGATAAGTTATGAGTTCTAGAATTGCATTATGCTAAAAAAAACCAGTCACACAGTGTTCTTTCTAGCATATAAGGTCTATAAATGGTCATAAATGGTTAGTTTGTAAGTGGCTACTGTTGGTGTGTTGTTTTTAGGGGTTGAGTTGGATGATCCTGGTGTTGTCTGGATGTTTTAGTAAGTAATAAGTGATAATCAGTATATATGATTTTTCTTCGATTGTCACTATATACTCTGTACAATATACAGTTGTTGTGACTAGGTGTCTATGATACTTTAACTGAGTCTGAAACTAGCACAAAGTCCGAAACCATAGCTATAACACCAAAACCTGCACCAGTGGATGTAGGATTGAAAAAAACAAGACCACTATGTCCATATTCAGCTTAAGTTAATCTCTGTGGTATAAATCTTCATGAAACACATGCCTTAAAAATATGCATATCTGTAGATTTGCTGAGTTTTTCAGCAAAATGATCCGTTTTGGGCAGCTTCAAGGGCCAAGTCCTTGTGCTCGTTAGAACAACGCACTTGGTCTGGTCTAAGTTTTCCATATATGCCATTTTTCAATGTTGACAATGAACCAATGTTTCTAAACATTAGATGCATCATTGCAGCTCATTGACGAGTTATGGGGGACATTAATTGACGAAAAGAGATCTAGACCACAACAATCATTTACGAGGTGTTGTGATACGAACCGCTGGTAATTTTATTAATAATGAAGAAAAACACTAAAACAAACGTCAATGAAAGATTTTTCCTGTTCTCAGACCTGTTCTAATCTCCTCCTCCTATCAAACTGAATGACTCCATAACCCTATTTATACTCTCTTTGTATCTTGTTCAAAGATAAACATTAATAGGAAAAGTAAACTTAATAAAAGGAAACTAATATACAACTAAACTTCCTAGCAGCTTTTATTATTGACTCTCAGACCCCTCAACTAGTCGATCATCAATTCGTATCATTACTCCCCTCCCAAAAACACACCTTGTCCTCAAGGTGTGGATTCGAAATTTCATCTTAATCAATCTTGGAACCACGATCCCATGATTTGTGTTGGGTTTTATAACCTAATTAATCATATTATTATCACGAGTACGCAGCGGAATAAATGATCACGTGTAGAACATAATAATTAACAAGATAGAAGATTGTTTACCTTTTAGCTAGAAATGATACACAGTTATAGGTTAAACGTAAACACCGTCTTCTTTATTACGGCGTGTGTTTATAATTACACGCGTATCCACTAGAAATCAAATGTATGTTTCCTCTAAGCTTCGAACACACTATACGTTCTTAGCAACAATGCAAGTATGCTAGATTCTTGTAGTGTATTAGCAAACGATCTACAAATCTTGCAATTCAAGCAAACCGAATGTCCCTTTTCTTAGGGTCGAACCAACGAACCAACGAAACCCTTCTGGGTTATGTTTAGCGATCGAACAAAGGGAAAATAAAGCAACCGAAACTCTTGAAAGTTTCTTGCTTCGGTCGAACAAAGGAGGAACAAGAAACCGAAACTCTTGAATATATTGAAGGTCCGGTCGAGCAACAAAGATAGCACAAGGACGATATAAATGTTTAGGTTTTTTTAAAGCATGCATATGAATAAAAACCTCAACATGTATATATAGGCACTTAGCTCTCCTAATCCCATTAGGGTTATGATGCTTGGGCCGACTAGGATAAGGTGGGTCAAAACCGCACCCTTCAATCTTCGGTTTATTCCATTAAAATTAGCCATTTAACGTTTAACCATACTTATTATAATACTTGTTATATAATGATCGTTTATAAATCACTTAGCAAACATTGTTTAGTATAACGTGTGCGTCCCCTTAGGCTCAGAATATTTCCGAGAATATATTATTCATATTGGTCATATTCAAACATGCTCCCACCTTGGACATGTATGAATAATTCAATAACATGTGGAAGCGTTTATTTAGCAACACACCATGTTTCCAGTAACATCCCGAGTGTGGTTTCACAGGGCATGAACAAATGATTTATGAATTTACAATCCCTTTGTTTCCGATACCGTTGTTAAATTGGATATGGATCAATGTCATTCCATATTTAACGATTCTGTTTCTCATATATGAAGTAATCAAGATTACTGAAAATCAATGAGACATATCTTCTTGAGTTTTCAGGTACGGCCATACACACATCTGATTATTTCTATGAGGGGCCCAGTGGTATCTTCTTCAACAATTTGAAGGAACAAATTCTATATTGACTACAAGTGTCCAGTCATCATGTGGCATAAACCATTCTGACAAAGCCCTTATTAGTTACCTTATTCAGGACAACTTAAACTATATCAAGAAGGAATATCCACATATGCTAAACCTACTTGCATCTCAAGTCTAAGGATTTATGTAAATAAAATCACGTACAAGATTCACTTGATGACGTCGATCCATAAAGTGATATTCTTGTGGCGGGGAAATCCAATATTCATCTTATGAATATCATGTGAGTTTGGTGGACTCATCCTTAATATCTCCAATATCACCAATCACTCAGAATTGTCTTAGTTTAACAATATTCCCATATTGTTAATCGACAACGGATTAATTTAGAATAATAACTATTATCATTCACGGATTTAAACATGCAAATATAGGACACAATTTATAATATAAAATAACAAAATACCAACGTATCATTATCATAAAATAAAATTGTTTTACATCCCTTATCCAAATACTAAAACACAGATCTACATGAAACTACTAGCAGGACGAAGCCCCATGCCCCTGGCATGTTGAGTAAGCTTCCTATTTGATAAAGCCTTTGTAAAAGGATCAGCTAGATTGTTATCTGTGTGAACTTTAAGTATCCTTATTTCGCCCAGTTCAACACACTCGCGAACATAATGATATCGTCTTTGATAGTGTCTGGCGCCTTTCTGAACTCCCGGTTCATTAGCATAATGAACTGCAGCTGAATTGTCGCAGTACATATTCAAAGGTTCATTTATCGTTGGTACAATACCAAGCCCTGAGATAAATTTCCTAATCCAAACAGCTTCCATGGCAGCTTCTGACGCAGCTATGTATTCAGATTATGTAGCAGACATTGCAGTGGTACTTTGCTTGGAGCTCTTCCAATCCACTGCGCCTCCATTCAAAACGAAAACATATCCTGTCTGAGACTTAGTGTCATCTCTATCAGTCTCGAATCCAGCATCGCAATAGCATTCAACTCTAAGTTCTGTGCTAGAATTCCCACCATAAACCAAGAACACATCTTTAGTGTTTCTTAAATACTTAAGAATGTTTTTCACAGCAGTCCAGTGAGGTTCGCCTGGATTATGTTGAAATCGGCTTGTCATATTTTGTGCGAACGCAACATCAGGTCTAGTGCATCTAACCGCATACATGATGGATCCTACAGTCGAAGCATAAGGTACATTCTTCATGCGATTTACCTCTTTAGGCGTTTGAGCACCTTGTGATTTGTTCAAGTCAAGTCTTTCTTGCATGGGAATGGTACCACGTTTGGAATTATCCATCTTATATCTCTTTAAGATCTTATCCATGTAAGCATTTTGACTAAGTCTAATTAATCGCTTTGATCTATCTCTATAGATTTTAATTCCAAGAATAAATGCTACTTCCCTCAAATCCTTCATAGCAGTCTTTTTCTTAAAAATCCACTTACTCCCAACACTCTTACAACCAGGAAGAAGATCGACCAGGACCCTTACCATATTGTCCATCATGGTTTGTATTTCCACATTCATAGCATCGATCCACTTATTAGATTCAGAATCTAACATCGCGGCTTTATAGCTAGTGGGTTCATTAAGATCCCCTAGACTATGCTCCTCCACTTCTACATTTATACTTAAACGATTTGGAGCTCGACGTGTCTTTTCAGACCTACGAATCGGAATATGTTCCTCTTGAGGTGGTTCAAAACCTTCAACCTCCATGGAAATTTCGCTAATGATTTCAGAAGGTGATGTATCTTCATCTTGAATTTCATCAAGATCTATGGCCCTCCCACTGACTTTTTGAGTTATGAGATTTTTCTCAAAGAACTCAGCATACCTTGCAACAACTATT
>BQNB010082169.1:0-24320 GCA_026074375.1 Tanacetum coccineum | reverse complement strand
AAGATAAACGTTAGTCGATAAGATTAGGATATTGGATTCCCAAAATAAAGCTGAGGATTTGAAGCTCGAGTGATCGAAGGACAAAACCGCGAGCACGGGAGGCTTTAAAATCCAGGCAAGCCTGGACATACACAACAAAAACACAAAACACAAGAAAGGTGGAGGAGAGCCTCATCACATCACAAAACACTTATTCATTACTACTACTAATATTATATTAGGATAAGCATGGGTTGCCACCCACGAAGCGCCTTGTTTTTGTTAACCGAGTCACAAGCTCGACTCGACCCCGAATTCATTGGTCCATGGGGGAGCAAGTGGAAGATAAAATCTCCACCGGACTTACATTTAAGTTGTTTGGATAAACATTGAATTTCATGAAAGTTCCACTCCGATGAGATACACTCGACATAAAAGAATGTTAAACGAAGATGTCGGGGTCAAAAATGGTATCTTTATTCCCGTAAGAGAGAAGATACGGAGGAGTAATGGGATACGTGAGAAAAAAAAGAAAGATCCATACAACATATGCCAAGAGAGGAGATTGGTTATCCTCGAATGGTAAATTCAAATTTGTCGTAGAAAGAACGTCCTCGCGAATCCCGGAGTCAACATTACTAGTTAACTCACCCGGATCGGGTTGACTCTTAAAATAGAAACAATCATACTCCGGTGGAGATATGATGTGAGCGAGTTCATCGGCGAACTCCTCATGATAAAAGTCACTCCTATCGGCAGGAGGAAACAGATCATTCGAAAGATCAAAGATAAACGAATCATATTTAGAAAGAGAAATATCAGACTGAGTAGTGGTACTGCCACTACTCTTCTCTTCAATATGATCGTCATCAAAATAGAAAGCTTCATAATCCGGAAGAGAATAATCAGAACGAGTAGTGGTACTGCCACTACTATTCTCTTCCAAATCAAAGCAGAAAGTTTCAGATTCGGGTATAGAATTATCAAAGGTGTTAGTCTCCTCCAAGAAAAAGTTAAGAAATGTGGAGGGAGACTTGGTCACAAAATCAGAAGATGGAGGTGGATTAGAATTAATTGCTTCGATCTTAGCAATGAGAAGATTGATTTTCGATAATTTTTCACGAAGAATATCGTCCTCAATCTCTCCATCTTCCGTGTGAAAATCCTTCACCTCCTCTAAGCTGACGAGCTCAGAATCGGGAGGTGATGCCTCAACATAATCGATGTCGTCAATAGAGAAAGAATCGTCATCAATCGAAGTAGAATCATCGTTAGAATCGGAGAAACCCTCAAATTGATCTTTTGAAATGTCAAGAGGCGGAGAATTATCACGAAAAGGCACATCACACATTTTGTCGGGAATACCCTCGGACTCACTTGGGATTGATTGGGACAAGATCTCAACACTAAACTTATACTCGTACGATTTTGGTTTGCCGAATAGTGTCAAAGATGCTCATCCACCATTATGAGAAGATCAACGGCTCCTCGGGATCGATAAAACGGTGTGATTGCAACACACTGAGGAAGTCCTGAAATAATAATATCATTCAAAGGGAATAGAACTTTCCTCTCATCGTCATCATCGTACAAATGGAACCTTCCAATATCGATCTTTAACTCGATGACACTCGTGTTAATTCGCTTATCTTCTTTCCTTCCTTTTGCATATATGTGACCAACCGATATCACATATAGATGTCAGTTGCCCATAAGCTCATTTTGAGAATTGAGAAGCCTCATTTTGACAATAAAGATAGGATGATAGACGTAGATTATGGGGGTTGAAATTGGTCAAAACCGAAAGAATTAGAATCATAGCACGGATTAGGTTCGTAATAATTTTGATTCATCGGTTGACATTGAAAAGTCTCATGAGGACCCCCGCAATTTTCACAACAAAGGTATTGTTGTTGAAAACTTTGAAAATTTTGTGGGAAATTAAAGTCTTGATTGTAACACGGTTCCGGATTATAGATAAACGGAACTTGAGGTGGACAATCGTGACCATAATGAGCATCGTTCCCACAAATCTCATAAGAATACGTCGGGGGTTGTGGAGGTGGGTTGATAACGTTAGGAGAATCATCGACAAAATTAGGAGTGGAATCATAAGTGAATGAACTTCCATCTCCAGAATAGCATGTCGGATCAAAACTTGGCAAAGTTTGTAGGAGCTCATCAACGGTTTGATTGTTGCATGGTTCCGGACTAGAGATAATCAGAACTTTCGGTGGACAATTATAACCATAATGAGCACCGTTCCCACAAGACTTGCAAGTACATCATTGACAAAATTCACCATCTCCTAACACATCTTTACAATGAAAGCAATGACGTTGGTTGGACGAAATCGTGTGGGGATGTGGTGGTGAGTCGGGAGCTTTATTAGAATCATAAACAATTTTACCCACGGAACTCATATTCGAGAAACATTCTTTATTATACAAAGATCCACAAGACGAACACTCTTTAATCGTGTAAATAGGATTCAAACGATAATCGAGTGACGCCATAAGAATTAAACAATATAGAGGGATAAGAAGAAGAATTAAATGGCAAAGAGGTTAAAGGAGATTATTTTTTGTTTTTCGAGTTTTTTTAAAACAACATATTTTATTAAAGGACAAAATGAGATTCAATAACTTAAACCAATAATCAACTTGTTTCACGGTAGCTCTCTAAAAGAAAAACGCACAAAGGAGCGGAGGAGCGGGATAGCGCGAAGCTATTAAAATCCTTCTCCTTTCGGGTCGTAGTTCCTCGGAACAACCCTCCTTATACCCCTCTTGTAGTTTGTTAATCAATTAAAGATGAGTCGTACCTCGCAAGTGACACAAAAGGCAAGTTTTAAATCTTTTGTTTGGGAACTTATTATGATAATGCTTCAGTTGAAAGCATTATATTGGTGATGAATTGTTTATCTTTATTTAGGACAATATTT
This sequence comes from Tanacetum coccineum, assembly GCA_026074375.1. Taxonomy (NCBI): domain Eukaryota; kingdom Viridiplantae; phylum Streptophyta; class Magnoliopsida; order Asterales; family Asteraceae; genus Tanacetum; species Tanacetum coccineum. The sequence goes on along the minus strand of BQNB010082169.1, from coordinate 21,397 downwards.
TTGTATTTTTTTTATTGTTTTTATTTTTATATACTAATAAAAGAAAAAAAAAATATTTTTGTATTTTTATATTTTTATAAAGAAAATAACTTCACAGGGAAGGAACTTCAAAGCACTAATTGTCAAACGCAACGACAATCGCTTACACTCCTCCCCGGCAACGGCGTCAAAAATTGATCTGATCCAAATACGTATATATAAAATAAATAATAATATAAATACGTAAGGATACTATCAATAATAGTAGATAAGTAAGTATTCCATGAGGCTTTCAAAAGATTTCACTTTTATCCAAAGCAAAACCCTAAAAACCTACCCAGGTCGTTTCTCGTCGAGGAATGCAATGGAAAGTCGAGAATCGGTTTGATATTTGATGTTTGAATAACAAAGAGTTTGATTTATTTTCTAAATCTACGAGAAAATTAATGCAATCTACACTAAAAACAATTAAGACAACACAAATTTAAACTAAAAATGCAAACGGGAATCCTAAACGTGACCTAAAACCCTAATTTATCAAAACTAAATCCTAAAATGATCTTTTTAACTTTTATAAGTCCTAATTGACTAAAATGCAAGAACTAAGAAAACTAGACCAAAAACGAAAGTGATTTAAGCTTAAAAACATGAAAAACGTGAACGGGATTCAATCCCGTTCTTTAAAAAATCAAAATCTAAAATTTTAACCCTACGAAAGTAAATCTAATTTTACTAAATCCTAAATGATAAAAGAAAATTTAAAAAAAAGAATTATATTTTTTTTATTTTTATTTAATTTTTTATGAATTAAAACAGTTTTAAAAAGAAAAATTCATTAAAAATACTAAATAAAATGGGAAAAATCTGAAAAATTCAAGGAAGGTGCATTAATCAGTGAAGATTCTAAGAAAAATAAAAACTTTGAAAAACAGCTTATAAATAAGCCAGAAATAAGCTAATTAAGCTGAAAGGCAAAATGGTTAAAAGAGTATATAATTTAAATAGTGAGTAGGGCTAACAGATAGCCCTACTGGTGCCAATGGTTAGTGTGTGTGATATGTGGGACGTGTGTGTGTTAAAGGGGAGGTCATGGGTTCAAACCCCATGCCTCTCTCTTTTTTAGAAACATTTTTTTTGATTTTCTTTTTACAAAATTATAAAATAAGCAAAACTAACAATATTTTAAAAAGTGACTATTTATAAATCTAAAAGATAAGCTGGAAAATAAGCAAAGAGAACTGGCAGAATGCCTTTTTTATTACACTAAGGACTAAGCTAAACTGGTGGCTTTTTTTAAGGGTAAATAAGCTAATGAAACTAACAAATAAGCTGAAACAAATCCCCTACTATACCTAATAAGCAGAAATACACATAAATAAGCAAATGAAAATAAGATAGAAAGCCCTAAAAAGCAAAGAAGCTAAATGGCAAAAACTGTCAATCAACAGCCTAAGGGGGCACTTTTTGGGCTTAATTTTAAGCCCTTAAAAGATCCTTATGGCTATGGGGCATATAAGCTCTTAAAGCTTGACCCATGGGCTTTCTAAATCAGCAAAGAAAAGAGGGTTTGAAAATCAAATAAGACACTAAAAAGCCTTGTGAAAAGGGCTGACTTACTCAGCTCCTGCTGAGTTTGGTTTCCCTTTTTGAAAGAAATATAGGCTTTTGCAGGCTTAAATTAAAGCTAGGAAATAAGTTCTAAAATATTAAACTTGTAGGATGATCAAAGAAAAATATTTTTTTCTTAACCATTACATTTGTACAAAAGTATTTTTCACAAAAATAAATAAACACAAAATACTTTTTAATAAAAAAAAATGTTGTATTTAAATATAAAATTTGAAATCTGGTTTTCACCCCAAAATGGAAGCTTCTATACCAGATATAACCTTCCCCACAAAAAGACAAAAAAGGGAGCGGAGTCTAGGCGGCGGCCCCCTTATAGGCCTAGCGGCCCCCTTATATATAAGGGGCCGGCGTTGCCAGACTGTCAGCTTTAAGCTCCTATAAATAGTGGGTCATCTCCAACTGATTTCAGAACCCTTTTGCACGAATTTTTCTTAGTTCATTCTCTCTGTAGATCTCACTAAATCTCTCTAAATATTTGATCATTTAACTTGTTTAATCTTGTTTAAATGTGATCCAATCTTCTACTCTTTCCTTCTTCCCTCAAGTGCAAGAGAAGAACTTCAGTCATCTTTAAGATCCGAAGTTATGTAGTCTAGTTAGTCCATTTGTAACATTTGTTACATATAGATCGAGTCCATGTCTTCCAATATTTAGTAGTGTGTAGATCCAAATGATGTATATATTTGGATGGGTTTATTGTGGGTTGGTTAGTATTTTCAGCCTTAAAATACATTAGTGTAGTGGTAGATTGGTTCTAGCTAAGATTAGGACTCGACATCTAGCTTAGTGTCGGAAAATAATGTAAGCGACGCGGTTTATGTGTTTAGGCCATAAAAAACAAGGTTTGTTATGTTGGGCCATAAAACATAACGGGTTTGGTTGTACCCGAAGAAGGACTCGACATCTAGCTTAGTGTCGGAAAATAATGTAAGCATTGGTATAAGGTTTTCTCCGCCGAAAGAGAGCTTGTTGATTAGTGAAGTAACTCTCGAGTTGGATACTCGAGGAGTGGAGTAGGGCGAAGAGGAGCTTCGTGACCGAACCACTATAAATCATCGTGTCGGTTTGCATTTTCTTTTACATTTCTTACTTATGTCTTTACATTTATCCCTTTACTATTACACTTGCATTGTGCTTATGATTGTGTAAGTTGCTGTCTATGTTGTGTTAGTCATGGTTGTGTAGCTCTTTGTAGTAAACATTGTGAGTGTGGATATATTGATAGAATATGCACTAGTAATTGTAAATCCATTATCAACACTTCTCATATTGCGTCAAACTTGATTGGTGATTTGATACAAATGATCTAGTCCGAAAACCTCTTCTGAAGGCGGTCCCTTTAAATAGGGCGGCCCTCTTATGTACTGGGCGGCCCCCATACATTTATGGGACCGCCGGCAAAGAGTGATAAAATAATTTATACAAAGAGTTGAATTTATTTAAAGAGGAAACGTAAGCACTCCCCCCTCTATAACTTTTTCCACAATTGATCATAGCCCGTCCCCGCTCTAGTTTTTCAAAAACAAATGGTTTTTAAAATAGAGTATGATCCATGTATCAAATTACACATGAAGGAGGATTAAATATGAAAAGTGTTTTGTTGTTGGATTCGTACTAGTTTTGTTATTAAAAATACTTCGTATACTAGCTTGAAAGAAAATTTTCTCAAAAAGAAAACTTGGAAGTGTCAACTTTATTTGTTCAAAGTCCGTAATAGTATAAATGATTGTCTTAAAACGCGAAATTATGTGCAGGAACAACTTTTTAAAGTGCCTAGTGGTTCCACAGTCAAGTCACCAAATTTATGTCGAATAAAAAATGTGTTTTTGGGTCTCTGATGGCGGTCCCATAATTGTTCGGGCGCCCCCCTAATATATCTGGGGCCGTCACCTTTATGGGGGGCCGCCTGTCTGTTTTAGCAGATTTTAGCAAACTTCGAAAATCATATAAAATTAACTGCAAGTCCGTAGAAGTCGTGTCACCCGCCATTTCGAAGAGAATTAAGTCTACTTTTATTTAAAAATACTTCCAAGTCTTCATTCTAAACTTAAATAAGTCAGAAATGCAAAATACTACATAGTGGTCAAAATTTTGATTTTTGTTTTCACATAAAAAACCTTTATTTTACTTTTTCCTTTGAATTCGGGCAATTCTAAATGGATATATCCTTTATAGATAGTGTAATGTTCTTTCAAAATATGATCTAATTAGATTTTTTGAATGGGGAAGAACTATTTTATTTCAAATCAATCAAGCTAAGTATACATCGTTATATCTAATACAACAAAACAACACGAATACCTTATGTGTATGCAAGATGAATATTTGTGTTTACTTTATTGCTTCAACTTGTTAATAGATATTAATAAGTAAACATTACTATTGAATTGAGCTAAATTTAAATATCTAAAACACAAGTGCCTTGTATACTATTTATATGTTTACTAGTTTTCCGGATTATGCCTAATAGGAATAACGCTACATATCATGTGTTAAGGTTGCAAAATTTGTATTGTGCATTGCATATAGGCATAGATCACTATATCTACCAATGTCACATAAGTATCTTTGTAGATCATTTTGAGTTAATAACCCACATTTAGGAATTGATAGTTTAATAGTATGTCAAGTGTTGGAAAAAATACTGTACCTAAATCATAGTTGCAAACCATCATTAAAATATTTCCAACACATTATCTCTCTTTCATACCAAAATACTAAATTAGTTTATCATCATTTTGCGTTGTTCAATCTTGGGTTTGTTAAACAAAATAAAAGATGTATTATTACATTGGTGAAATTAAGTACAAATAATTTAAAAAAAAAAAAAAGAAAAAAAAGTAAAAAAAAATTTTTTAAAACTTTGCTTGTGCTTGCATTGTTTCTAAACACCACACATAATTATATCATATTATAAACATATAAGTTTTTTACAAAAGATGTGTGTAGTAGAAAAATGGTGTAGAATAAAATATTCATATACTAATAAAATGCCAAAAACTATGCATACTAATGCATAACAACAAAAGTTTATCGCCACGTAAAATATAACACTTATCGTGAGTAAGAAATTAACCTAGGTCATAATTTACAACCTCAACTACAACTAGTCTTGAGGATTAGTTGAACACAACTATAAAATCTTAATTTGACTTTCCTTAAAAGAGTGTTCCGGAGGGTTCAGAAATTATACCGAATACATTATCAACTCATTATTCAAACTATGATTGATGTGATTATTGAATCTAATTGACAAGTTTTCAAGTATGGACAAGAAATCGGACTCTTATTTGTCTAGCTTTAAGATTATATCAAAATATAACAAGAGATATTATCTTAAACCTACATACTCAATCACACTCGATTGATTATTGAAATAACGACATCCTATTTCCAAGACGATAAGAATATGCATCGGATCATAACTCTCTCACTTGGTGTAAATGATGTCAAAGTTGAAGTCTACTTGTCCAATAGTTTTGTGTTCCAAAGTATTTGCAAATATATGCCATAAAAGTATACAATGAAGTAGGATTGCGACTTTGAATGTTTCATCAAAATATACAAGTAATTACCTTGCAATGCAATGTAAAGTCCCTTCATCTCCCGGAAAAGCCAAACATGAGCAAATGCACAACATATGTAACTTTTCTCAAACAATTCAAAAGCACAACTCAAAATTTAAATTCTCTTCTCATCAAAACTTTATCTTACTTTACCAAATAGGCATAATATTTCTTCTTCACCAAATGAGAACCCTTTAAACATCTAAGGTTAGGAATAGGAATAATTGAACATATTCTTCAAACCATTATTGTGCTCTCTTTTAATAAGTGAACGTTAAGAAGAATATTCGAATATGAAGACGATATGTATATTCAAACGATAATCAATCTCACTATCCATATCCAATTACAAATTTAAGAAATTATGAACATAAATCAAGATTAGGAATTTATAACAGATCACGAAAATATCGAATCAAATGACCATAGATATTTTCCGTTTGTCTACATGTTTAAACCATCCTCAGTATTACATGAAACACGAAGTCGATATGTAAGACAACAAGATTAGTCATCAATTGCAATTCACTCTTTGCAAATGAAGATTTCATTGCGTCTAAGTGTTCAAATTTTTTGTTATTAGCTATGGTCAAATATACATGCTAAAAGATAAACACACGCACGAAGTAGGATTGACACTTATAAATTCCATCGGGAAACTCTATAAAGTACTCTCCACTGATAAGCAAGCCTTGATGTCAATCCCGAAAACTCAAACCAAAACCCTTATAACATATATTAGCTTCTCCCCTAAAATAAACTAATTTTCAACACCATCTCCTAACTCGTGGGAAAATATCCTTGCCCCCAAAGTTTGCGACCTCCACGGATCGATGGATCCTTCCTAGATTCATCTTTCGTTTTGGTAATCTGCCCTATAGCAATTGAGAATAACATCTATCCCTTTGTCATCACTGTATAAAGTCCAAGCATACATGTAACTAAACTTTAGTTTAATGCATCAATACTTTCATAAAGAAATATTTACAAGATCTATTGAGGTAAATAACCTTAATTGGATTTCTTTCATAAAAGACATGCAAAGGTGCATTCTTTGAACACTCTCATTATAGAGTATTACACTTTGTCACTCTTAAGCATACTCCTAGGTCCTAGGTGACTCATTCTATTTTACACCTACAACAACTTGCTTGTTCTTTCATCCAACCTTAGTCATGGTTGTGTAGCTCTTTGTAGTAAACATTGTGAGTGTGGATATATTGGTAGAATATGTGCTAATTATTGGAAATCCATTATCGACACTTCTCATATTGGGCCAAACTTGATTGGTGATTTGATACAAATAATCTAGTGCGAAAACCTCTTCTGGAGGCGGTCCCTTTAAATAGGGCGGCCCCCTTATGTACTGGGCGGCCCCAATACATTTATGGGACCGTTGGCAGAGAGTGATAAAATAATTTATACAAAAGATTTAAAGTTTTTAAGAGGAAACGTATTCACCCCCCCTCCCCCTCTATGGTTTCCATTGCTCGGCTTTAAGCAACAGAGTCGTTACGTTCAAGGAGTATGGATCACTATACCCAACTTTAAGTCAGACATCGTGTAGCGCTCCATACTTATCTTATACGATCAAAGCACATACATCAAACAACATTACCACTAATTAAGTTGAGGCGACCACACACATTCCATAAACATATTATCCCAGCTCAAATTTTCATCTCTTTTGAGTCAAGGTGTTGGCTACTTCGATTGCTTCTCCAGAATGGTGACAGATGTCGCCATTGAATTTTACTAGAGTTTCAATAATTTGCTCCTCTACATGTATTTTGAGTCCCTTCATTAAGGAGTAAGATATACTACACCCAACTTTAAGTCAGGCGTCGCGTAGCTCTCTATACCTGTCCTCGGCGATCGAGATACACTCGTTAAACAACACTACCACTACTTTCCATTTCGGGGAAAAAAGTGTTCTTCACGGCCATCGGTTATGCGATAAACCCTAAGGCACTACACACATTATGAATTGTTGAGAAAGACTATCCAAGTTCGCTACATCCAATAATCATATGAATATCAACCTTGCTTTCATCCTCTTGCAGAAACCCGCATGACCCCAAGAAGATCCTTCTCATGTCGTTAACCCGGCCTCTTGGTAATTCCATCATCTAACCTATCCTATCATTTTTATCTCATGGAACTTTCGGGTAATGTTCTTCATGTCGCATGCATGATGGCACACTACTAACCAGATACTAATCCCTAGGAAATTCGCCTTTACACGGCATGCGGATATTCAATCTGACTTCATACTAAGTCTCGCTATAACAAGCAACCGGTCCACTTCTTAGGAGACCTAAACTCCATAGTCCCTCCTAAGCTTACTTACAATGACTAGTTCAATCAAAATCTCCATCCACAAGTCAAGTACCAAAGTGACCTTCTAAATCACTACACAATTTGAAAACTTCCATTATTTATAAAACTATCATTTCAGTTGGAGTTGCGTAAAAAAATCCAGATGGTTCGAAATCGGCATGATTTATAGAATGGCATTCATAATTTTTTTTATAAGCGTTTAAAAAAAGATTCATGGGTTAAAATCAGTGATTTGTAAAATGTCATCAAGTTGATTTAAAGTTAAAGATCATGGCAAGTATAAAGAATACCCAAACAAGGATAAGGGTAAACAAAGAAGATACAAGCGCAAAAGAGTGCTAGCGGGAACCGCTACACTTCACAAAAATCCAGATCATATCAAAGCAGGATGAAATCTAAGGTAACAATGGAAACCTAGCCCAAACCACCCATGTTACCATAACATCACATACATTGCTCTCATGGGGCTCTAAATCAAAACCATGACTAAAGAATGCACAATCAAACACTCGGTATATGATGAAAACTTTAAGGCAACATAAACCACCACAAAAAACCTTTAGCTTTTCTTGATGATTTATTTAGGTACTACCTTTTCATCATTTCAATGTATCCCACTAAATCGTGAGTCCGCAAAGCTTGGAACAACCGCTCAAGTCTAAGTTTGTTCAATATTTGAACCTCCAGTTTGACATATTCATGTGTTGCCATATAAATTCTTGGACTTATTACTCATTCAAATTCTTGTCTATATTTTTCAACTAGTCTTGCCGTTCCAACGATAACTCACTCGTCTGGCGTCGATACGACTCCATCTGAACTCCTACATGTACCTAAGGTGTTTCTATACTTCCTAGTACAATCTCCCAGGTCTTCATATACCACAAATATGTTAAAACACTCCAAACGGGCTGCGAATCAAAGCAGTCTCTAATAATTACGACAAATTTTTGTAGCTTACGGATACGATCAAAATCTGGAACCTATGGATATCATCTATGTGAGCCCAATTGAAGGTAATATACCTATGAGTCCTCTATAGGTACCAAAATCTCCTTTTGAATAGTTAATACAAAAACATCGACTTGATCAACATTTCCTCTCTTAGGCTTTCTCATTCCTCTACCTCATCTACCAACTCGTCCACCCGTTCCCCTCCTTGTGATTCGCAGTAGTTGACAGACTTCGGCGACATTATTTATTGACGATGAAGAACATGTGTCACTTTAGTTACGAGGTTGACTAATATATATAAAAGGCGCAAAACACAAAAAAAAATCAAATAATCATGCTCTCGAGGAGCAAAACAAAGGTAAAAATCGCAAACCCAGCTTGTAATGTACCCAATAACTTGGGAATTTTCATCACCAAACCCACTGTAATATCGTTATTTCCTTTATGGAAACACTGATATACTAGTCAACTATGCGGGAATCTAGTTGGCAGTACTTAGAAGAACACACAACATTTTTCTCAAACGATTTCTTTTAATAAACCATTTGAATCTGCTTAAATAGCAGATCCCCTAATACAATACTAACAATTCTCAACTTAGTTTTTTCTATGTTTTGATCTAATATATTTCTAATATTCTTCCTAGAGATCCTTTTTAAAACATAAGGATAACCTCTAGTAGAAGTACAATTCCTTGTAATAATCATAACTAATTGATACTTATCACTAATAACTGTTACAAGATAAATGCTAAAACAACCGTTTAAACTTTATAGTTCCTATATCCACGGCAGTACTTCTATCCTTGACTGGCAGTACTTCTATCCTTGACTGGCAGTACTTTGACTTTCTATTTAGCAGTACTTTGATCTTTCACTTAGCAGTACTTTGACTTTTTGACTTGTATTTCCCAACAATCCTCCCCTAACTTGAATTCTACTTGCTTGACTTCAAGTTTCTTGATCGTTGGTCTCCTTTGTTAAGCATCAGTCTGACTTGTTATTTAAGCAGTACTTGCCTTCAATCTTTTAAGCTTCATCCTTTGAGCAGTATCTTGTACACAATCTGTTTGAGCATCTTGAAATGAAATCTCTTATCTTGAACATACACATTTCTTCAAAAATCGTTGTCTTTGCCTCAAACAGATTGTTCTTCTCAGCAACATGTCTTTTCAGCAACATGAATGGATTTTATGAGCCTTTACCAAGTAGCCATTCACTCTTGGGCTAGTAGTTTCTTGTACCTAGAGAAAGGAAATAATCCATGGATGAACAGAAAATCACTCAACACTCAGAAACTTGAATCATAAGTGTGTTGAGTACTATATGACTTTTGTAAGTCATTACAACCATAAACGGATTTGATTTAGTCTTACCTGTACCGTTTGCGTCAGGACTAGTCACTCTCATAATACAACATTGGTGAGTTGATGACCATATAGTTTTGAGAGCAAACTATTAAAGCTACAAACGATTGATTTTTCTCTTACCCAAAAATCCGTTTGCATTGGAGTGCCAATAATTCATGGCAGTATCCGATGTGTTGAAGATCACCAAAAACAATTTTTGTAATTGTAACCATCAACAGATTTGATGATGACGATTACCAAAACTTTTGATTTGGGACTAGTTCAATTCTATGTTTTAGACATGGGTGCAATGGAATACCATTTTGCTGTGTGGTGGTTAACCCAACACTCAATCCCATAAAACAGTTTGACATTCCAAATATCTTTGCTAAAACATTTTGCACACTCAAATCTTCACAATGTTTCAAAACAACTTTTTAACTAGCAGTAATCCTTTCATCATAGGTACTGTTTTTTTTTAACACTAGCAGTACTTTAAAGACAAAGACAGCTTTGTTCACAGTAGTCTGTTTATCAAAGTAAGAAATAAAAAAAAAAAATTTGATAAAACATAACCATTGGTTTAAGAATTTTCACCTATTTTGCAGTTGTCCCACAAAAGTGAGAACAGATGTATCAAGGTGAATGGCTGTCTCACTCTTCGTTTTCAACTCCATTCCTGTTCCAACATCCTTATCATCAATTCTCTTGATAGAGGAAGATCTTCTTTCAGCGAGCATAGTGAATCTTGGTGCCATCTTCTATCTCGAGTGTATGACTCCTTGAAGATTTCAGAAATCTCCATCTTATGATTTCCCATTCTCTTGATCTTTCCAGAAGTCATCATCCACATGATTCAGCCCTCTCCCAAATAATGTAGATCACTCCAGTGAAAGCGACAAACCTAAGCCGGTGGGAGAGGAATGAGCTCCATAATAGTGCATCAACAACTCGCTATAGGTGATAAAAAACCTTGTCTATCTAGAACGACAGTATCTCCCATAAAGATCAAAGGCCCTGAAGTGAGATTATTTGCTCAAATGAATGAATGAGATACTCTCCACAGGGAGAATCAATAACTTGTAGCTCTTTTAATCATGGTAGATTCCTTCTAGTGACTTCTTTATCTTTGCATTCTTTCAAATCTACAAACCCGAGATAGTTTCTAAGCTCACAAAAGTCTTCTGAATCCTCAAACTTATGCTTCTTTGATGGCCTGTACTTCAGTAATTGAGCTTTCCTCTTCCTTGAAGCGTCTTTGTACATCTCTTTCCCTTCAACATCTCCCTTTCTTTCTGCTGAAATCCATTGGAACAAAATCTTTGAATGAGTCTTTAATAGATGCTTGAACTTTGTCATACAACTCCTTCAACTGTGGTACATAAAGTTTTGCAAATTTTTTTGTATCCTTGTCCCTTTTAGAAACTCATCATATTTTTGATTTCTTTCTTGAGCAAGAGAAGTAGGTTTCCTAAACGTAGTCTTTGGCTTTGTATTCTTCATCTTCAAACCTCTAATCTTCTTTTCCTCTTCTGCATCCCATTCAGCTGAAAATATTTCAAGCAACCTCTCAATCATTTGTTGTTTCCAAGGCTCTGATTGTTGATAGAGATCATTTCTTTCTTTTTAGGTTCTTCAAAACCAGTATCCCTTTTGCTTTTATCTTTAGGGTACAGTACGAATAGTACAGTACCTGTGATTGGCTGTTGAGGTTGAATTGTATGGACCTAGGAAATGCTCAAAGCTCTAGGTCTAGAAATAAAACAAGAATGCTTCATCGCTTTAAAGTTGTCTTACAGATTCCTTAACTTGAATTGGGACGGATGTGCTTGAAGGACCAGCTTCCTCCTCAATATTTAGGATCCTTGGGAGTAATAGTACCCTTGTTCAAGCTAGTACTTTTAGAGTGTCTCCCAAATCCAATTCTTCTGTTTCTCCACTCTTTACATTAGAAGCTTCTTTCTCCTCAATGTTAACTTCTTCAGTCCCATCACTTCTTCTTTCCATATCAGAAGTAACAGCCGCATCTTGATCAGCAGTATCATCAGCATTATGATGTGTTGTAACATCTTCTTGAACATTGTGCTCTTCAGACAAAATTTCTTCACCCTTATTCCTCCCCAATTTAACTGAAGACACTTTCTTCTTTTGCCTCTTTCTTCGTCTCTTTTGTCTGCTAATTTTTTTTTTTGATTCTCTACCCAAAGAGCATGATATTGGACCACAGGCTGGACAAATTTGGACAATTTCTTGAGCTTGGCTTTGAGCTTGAGTATTTGTTTAGCTTGAGAAAGTGTTTGCTTCTTGAGTCTCTTAACTTCCCTGTTCAAAGCATATATATCTAAAAGTCCCTCTCCTCCGAGATGTCTGATACGCATCTTGAGTAAATCATTGGTAGATTTAAGGAATAGAAGCTCATCATGAGATTCAGCCGTACCCTTGAAAGTCCAGCAGTCCTTTGTAGTTCAGCAGTCCCTTGAGAGTGAACAGTATCATGGAAGGAACAGTACCTTGTACTGAAGCGTAACCTTGAAGAGAGCAAGCACTTTTAGATGAGCAGCACTTTGAGTTGGAGTGCCTTGAGCATCCCTTGCTGAACTTGCAGCCCTAAAATGAGGACTAGTACTCTGTTCTTCCTGCCGGCGGCCAATGCTGTGACAACTTCTAACAAATATGGAGACATGGGAGTATCTTACATGTGAACTTAGTGCAATGCTTCCTCATAATGTAAACACTTTAGAGGGAAGTGAAGACAGATGGAAATAAAATCTTGAGGTCTGTCTACCACCCTCTAACTACTTATTCAAAAACAATTGAACGAACCTAGGATACATAAGAAAAGGAGTACCATTTGAAAAAATGTCCTAGCTATTCATTTTCATGATCAACAAAGAAAAATGAACCTTTGATATGTATGCTAGACCTACTAGGGCAGAGGCGATGTTGGAACCAAATTGCTCCCATGGAGGTACTCTTAAGAAGGATTTTTTTCTTAGCAGTGAAGTAAATACATGGAATCATGGTAACTTTCCACTGTGGGCTAAATAAAGGTTTAAGAGAAGGTGAGTTTTGTGCTAAGTTCACCCCACTGAAGCCAAAATCGCGGAGCGTATCCCAAAACACTTGCATAGGAAAGCAATCACGGCCATTTTCATCGTCAAAAGTAGGTCAGCAGGCGAATGGTGCTTCAGAAATCAGAATCTTCATGCCAGCTACTTTGCGACGAAATATGAGGGAACCATCATTGATCACTTGTAGAGTAGCTGTATGCCCAAAATTGATTTGAAGCATGGACCCATCAGGTCCAGAGATCAACCCAACATGAGAGTAATTAAATGGAGCAGCCAGTAGAGAAAAATCGATGACTTGATAAAAATCAGCATTCTGAGCCGTCTTCTCCACACACGCAATCATGTTGTGCTTGTTACAAGAGCGAATGTTTGCCATTTGAAAGAGAATTGGATGTGCGTCGAGGGTGGAAAATTAAAGAATTTATGAATGAAAGAAAGGTAAGAGTGAGAGAAAAAGATGCATTCAGGTTGAGATATTTAAGTTATTGCGACATCTAACTAAGAAGTTACCGTTGTAGATACTTTTTTTTAGCTGCAAAAACGTACGTTAGACCGTATGACTCCGAACGTTAGTGAACAGTACTTTGTTAGCTAAGCAGAACTCTCTAAGGCAACCAGTACTTTGAGTTTGGAGTTAAGCATACTTTCAACACGAAAAAGATGCTTCAACTCAAAGTATGAACACAACAACCCTTCAACTTGCAAACTATCTTTCCAATCATCCACCCATTGAAAAATCACTCATAACCTCCCCCTAAATATAGCTAGAGTGCGTTGTCAATATATCCATCTGCCCAAACAGTACTTTACTTTATCACCAGTAGGACTTTTATAAGTGATCCTCCCCTCAAAAATAATCTATGGGTTTCAATCATCCCAACTGTTACCTACCAAAAAGTTTACACATTGCCAATCAAAGCCTTTGGTGAGTAATCTCTACATTGTCATCCCCCCCCAGTATGAACCATGACCACAATAATGAGCCTTTGCTCAATAACAATCTCGAATGAAGTGATGTCTCATCTGAAATGCTTGGGTCCCTTAGAGTGGAAAAAAAACAGGGATTCCTTCACAAAGCAAATTGTGCTTCTCATTGTCAATATGGAACTCAGTGTTCATGAAGTTAAATCCATAATCAAGTCGTTGATTTGCATTCCAAAGTACCTGAGCACAACAACTATGCAGCTGCTAACATATCTGCTTTCTGTAGAGGAGATAGCACAATTGTTTGGGTTTGTTTGTTTTTTCATTTTTTGCATTGCCAAAAACTAGTCTTCTGCAATATATTGACATCCGTCACTGAAGTTGAACTTCTGTCATGGTTGTCTCCAGCATAGTCACTATCCGAAAAAGCTTCCAAAGGAAATGAGAGTCTTTAGATACCATAAACCCAAATTAGGTTGATGTTTTAGTACCACTAAAGATCCTTTTGACAGCATGTAGATGGGAAACCTTTGGAGTGACCTAATCTTGCACAATCAACAAAACATCAAACATTTTATGTCTGGTTCGTGTTAGCATTTTAAGTACAAATGAGACATCCAATCATAGACCTGTAAAGATTAATCAACATCATCAACCTTCTTCATCTTTTTCCTAAAGATTTCTGAGCTTCAATGGGAGTATAGTGCCTAGGCTTAGAATGGTTCTAAAGATCAAACTTGTTGAGAAATGACTTTAAACAAATTGTCTTGAACTTAGGAAAATACCACCCATCTAAGAGTTCTTGACAACTTGAAGTCCCAAAAAGAAAGTGAGTTCACCCATGGAAACTCCATCTGAATTCCTTTGCATAGATCTTTCAAAATCCTTCACCATTGAAGACTTGGTAAAGATCCAAAAGATGTTATAATATCATCAACATAAGACTTGTACCAGCAACTATGATAGCTCTACTATCCTTCTTAAGTCAACAAGGTTTAATCAAGTAGCCCCCTCTCCTATATCCATTCATCAAGACAAAGTTAGAGAGTCTTTCATACCATGCCCCATGGGCTTGATGCAGGGCCATCAAGTGCCTGCACTCTGTAAACCTTATTTTTGGATGAGCAGGATCTTCAAAACCTGGAGTCTGTTTGACATAAACCTCTTCTGTGATGTGCATTAACACTGCCCCTTTTGACATCCATCCCATACTGATAGACATAATGCCCATTAAAGATTCAAATGCCAGCAAGAGTCTTATTGCTTCAATTCGGGCAACTGTGCAATACTTTCATCATAATCCACACCTCTTCTTGTCTGTACCCTTGGCAACTAGACGTTCCTTATCTTGATTAATAGATACCCATCTCCGTTTTCATAGTGACTCTCTTGTTTCAAAACCCATTAGTTCCAATCACCCTTTTTTCCCTGGTAGGTCAACATAACACCCGATATCCACTTGAGCTTGAATTTGAAGCAGTTCTTCTGCATTGCTCAACCCCACTTTCATCTGTCCAAGGCTATGAGAGACTTTCTGTTCTTGGGTTCCTCTTGAAGAAGAAACAGGCAAACATGCCAGGTTTGCTGATTTCGTTTGTGGTTAGTTCTATTTTGCTTGTAGATGAAGACAGCAATGCTGTGATGTTGATGAAGTACAGACTTGAAGCTTTTCTTCTGTTGACCCCAGCAGTACTTTTGCCAATAATAGACTTTTGATGGATGAATCTTAATGACATTCTATAGTGGGAGTAGAGGGAACATCAATGGAAGGATCCAAGTTGTTGTGGTCAGCTACTCCGCCTTCCTCATCATCAAAAGAGTTTGTAGAGAAAACACCACCTGTTGGAGTATCATCATCAGAATCTGTAGGTGTATGCCTATAAATTGAGAGGAGTATTAGCAGTACCTGAGAGGTGAAGAAACTGACAACATGTTCTATTTCCCTGTTGCAATAGATATTCTTCCTCTTTTTTCCTCTGTCAAAAGCAGTCCTTTGAACATCAATTATGAGTTTTTGCAAGAGATTCTTGATGCATCAAACTACAATCTCATTATGTATATCTTGATCTTCAGAGACCAATTTAGACATCTTTTGCAGCAGTACTTTCATCAGGAGGAATAGGACATAGTTGAATGAACATGAATTGGCATGGTCATCTAGAAATCTTCACATCATCACAGGTATTTCCTTGTTCTTTTGAGTCAGCAAAGTTTTCTATCTTACATGAATGTAATTCCATGGATTAGATAGAAGTGTCAAGAACAAACATCCAATCAGGACCTTGTTCCCTTATGATTATCCTTATTCTCAAGAAAGGTTTTACAATAAGACAATCCTTAGAACCTTCTTGTGACCCTGTTATAGACCTAAAAACCCTTTGCTTGTAGTAGAGTATCCAACAGAAACCTTCTTCTGAACTTGCCATCAAACTACCCAAATGATCAAGAGTTTAATTATAGTCAGAGAGCAGCCAAAGGTACTCCATGAAACTGATGTTAGGGGAACTTCCCATCAAGATTCATAAGGAGTCTTCATATTGAGGTTTAGTCACCAACACTTATAAGCACAATACAAGCAGTATCTGACTGCTTCAGCCCAAAATTAATAGGTATAAGGATTCTGCTAACCAAAGTTCTAGCAGCTTCAATAAAGTCCTGAATTCTATCTTCTGAGCCGACACCATTTTTGCTGTGGAGTCCTGGCAATGCATATATTCTCTTAGATTCTTTCTTGGCAACAAAATTCATTCATAAGTTGATTCTTGGGAACTCTGTTCCATGATCACACCTGATTGGTCTTCACTTTTATGTCCTACCTGTTTGCCAAACCCACAATCAAATCATGATGCATATCATATGTTTCAACCTTGTAGGCCAAGAAAACACCCAAGCTGAATTTGCTGCAGTCATCATCGACCACCAAGCAGTACTTTTATCTTGTTTATACTCTCTACTGCAACAGGTCCAAACAAAAATCCATATGTAATCAATTCAAGAGTTCTCTAACAGTTCTTTCCTCATTCTCTTGCAAGAGCCCTGAGCTGTTAACCCTTTCTACATGCCACACAAAGTGATCCACTTGAAGTCGTTGAAGGTAAACCCCTTAACAATTGCTTTAACCAACTTTTGAAATTTTTGAATTGACATGGCCACCATTCTTCCCTGTGCCATAGGAAAAGCTTTCATCATCTGTTGCCTTTGCAACAAAACAAGTGATTCCACCAGAAGGGAATAAATTCTTTTTAGACCAAGCTGTAGACATCATTCCTTCAGGGAGCTCTAAAATCACCAATATGCTTCAACAACAAACTTGAATGTTGGAGTATAGGAATAAGACATATCTTTATCATTGTTAAGAGTACAAATGTGCTTTCTTATCACAGATTTGAGAACAGATAAAGATTAAAACTTTAGCACTTCCACAGTAGCTACTTTCTCAAAATCTAAGCATGAGGTCTTAATGGTTCCTTTTCCAGAGATCTATCCCCTTTATAGTCATTTCCAAAGGCCTACATAACCACCTTTGGAATCTTTAAAATCAGACAACGGTTCCTTGTCCTCCTGTCATACTGTCCATAGCATCCACTGTCAATGATAGCGATAGTCTTGAGATCTTCCTCTGATTGCCTGAACAAACAGTTTCAAAGAATTAGACTCTGTTTAGGGACTCCAAGTCCCATAACTGACTTGGATTCCCCTAATGTGAGTTACATACTCAAATTGCTTGAGTGTGTAAGATCCAATACCCCTATGAACAGAATCTCGATAGTTTCCCTTTTGGTTTCCAAGTTTGATTTTGGACTTATCATACACTCTTCTGTGACAGTTGGTGAGGAAGACTGCTTGGATCCAACAGTACTTCCTTACTTACCCAGATCTTTTTTAACCATTTTCATGGTCTTTGAGGTCTAGTGGAGTCCCTTGTGGTAGAAAGACCGTCGAAGATGTGAGTATCTGAGATTCAAGGTCCACTACTATCCAGACTGGCATAAATAACTACCCTCAGAACTACGTTAAGGTTACTGGTCTGTGTACTCTAGATCAGCACACATGATAATGTCACATTAGCATTACTTTTTGAAGACTGTTGTGTGATTTATTGATCTAGCAGTAACTTATCACCCATCCCTTTGTAAGTACTGCTTGATAGGAATATAGGATCTCCTTTGTGGGGTTCCTAGAGTTTCTTGCGAATATTACAATGGTTTACAGTCTTTGGATGTTTGTTCCAAAACGGGCTCGTTTCCTGTTGACCCGGTTTTCCCATTAGATATTATGAGTTTTGGGTGTGTTGGGAGGTTCTTTCATGTTGTGTGAAGGTTCTTTCATGTAGGTTACAATCCTTAATTAGGTGATTAGGACTGTAACATACAAAACATAATTTACCCCCTTGTCCTAGATTCTTGACCAACACTGTTTTGACTGTTTGGTGACCTGCTTTCAAAAGATGTTTCACTATTCTCTGAGTTAAAAGCAGTTTCCTTTTGACTTTCTGAAACATCAGTCTCTTCATCATCACTATCAACCCAATCTTCAATTATGACTTTATTTCTATCAATTGCTGATTGACTAGATTTTGTTTTCTCTTGATTAACAACTTTATTCCTAATGGCTAGTTCATCTATCCCTGTAAAGGAGACATTTGCCCTAGGTGGAATAATTGTACCTGTAGGTGGAGGTACTGCTTTGTAGGCCTTTTCTCTTTTGAAATTTTCGTACGCAGAATCAGTCAAAGTTTCATCCCCAGATGAAATGTCACTTTCCATACTATTGCTAGACTCAATCCCAAACCCTATACATGACTTATCAGACACATATCTTTGTTTGTTTAGGACTTCGTTTTGAAGTACAGAAGCATTTGACCATTTCTCAAGTTTTACTTTGAAATCATCTCGTTCTTTTAAGGCTTGATCTAATTCCTTTTGTTTTTCTTCTAGTTTCAAATCTCTTATCTTTAAGTCATATTCCATTTGTTCATACTTATCACCCCATGCATATTCATTCTTTTCATGTGTTTTAAGCATGACCTCTAATGACTCTAAGCTCATTTGATATCCTAGAATTTCAGTCCTAGCTCTTTGAAAATTATCTCTTTCTTTTTGATAGTTTTCAAGCAACAGTTTATAAGACTTACTACATTTGGAACAGTAAGGTACCTCTGAGTTTGTAGCCATTAAAGCTAGAGATACTGGTGTATCATCATCTTTATTGCTCCAGTCAAAATCACCAAGTCCATCTTGTCCAAAATGCACATGTTCTGCATCAAACTCCATGCTCCAATCATCTTGTTCAACTCCAGTCAGTGCCATCATAGCATATGTCACTGGTTCAGCATCAAATTCCTTGGTCCAATCAATATCTTCATTGTTGTCTGTTGCCACCAAGGCTTTTGAGTTTGAATCTTCAATAGCCACATCCTCCTTTCATTACGACCATTTGCCTCTCTTTCTCCTTATATTTACAAATCTAACACCTCTCTACCAAAATGACCTCTAACTTTTTTACAATTAAAGCATTCAATTTTGACTTATCAAAAGTAATCCTTCTTGGCTGAGGTCACTGGATCTTCCTGTCTTCCTCAAAACATTCCTAATACCTTGCTGTTTATCATAGCCACTTGCCATCGAATGTCAATTTCTTAATTTTCCTTCCATACACTTCATCATTTTGCAGCCAGGTCTTCATCATCATGAGTTGAGGGCATAGATGCTTGGTTGAGCAAAAAGGAACATATGATTCATCTGAGTAAGAAGCACAGTTGGGAAGCAGTTTGCACCTGCTTCGAGATGCTTGAGTATAAACCTTTTGGGATATGTTCTGGTTCAGCAGTACTTTGTTTTCAAGTACTTGCCCTTGACTTCTGTGGACAGAAAAGCAATGTTTTGAGAGTTTGAATTTGAAACACCCTTCAATTCATGCTCATACACCTTTAAGTTGTTGTAGAGGTCATCAAAGTCTAATTCGTCTAATCCAGGTTGTCCACGAATCATTGTAGCAACAACATGCCACACAGAAGGTAGACTTCTTAGAAACTTCAAATGTGCATCTTCAATGGACACCGTAAGCATCATGTTATTCAAAGCATGCTAAAATTTCTGAATACCTTCATATGCTGAATCTAGTTCTTCCTAGATCCAATATAAAGTCTCAAATTGTTTGTTTCATAACAGATTCTTTTGCATCTTCTTTGATGCTTCGTTTTCCTCCAAATCTTGCTTTTTTATGCTTTACCATAAAGATCTTGCATCTAGAGCTCATCATGAAAAACTAGAAATAGTCTATCAGGATATGGCAGAAAGCAGTATATTAAGGGCTTTCTCATTGTTTTCTTCTTGCGTTTGCAGCAAGTGAAGTCTTTGGTGCAGACACTGAGGAGATCAGTGTCAGTTGTGGTTTGGTTTCCAATGGTGATGTATGTCCATAGTAATGTGATCCAGTGATAGACGATATACTGTCGCATCTTCATGGACCATAGGTCTTATTCACCTTTCTTGATTATAAGGGATTCTAAGTGCAGTAACGACGAGGTGGGAGGATAAGGTCTGGTTTCAGACAAATGGACGAGTTGGATAAAACATAGAGGACTTCAAGAGGACCAACTTTGACACATTTCGGTAATGTAGGGGTCACACCCTGTAGGATCGATATTCCTTATTGAAATACTGATATACTGTCAACTATGCGGAATCTAGTTGGCAGTACTTAAGAAGAACACACAATAGTTTCTCAAACGATTTCTTTTATAAACCTTTTGAATCTGCCTAAATTGCATATCCCTAATACAATACTAATAATTCTTAACTCGTGTTTTTTTTATGTATTCTAATACCTTCCTAGAGATCCTTTTATAACCTTAAGGATAACTCTAGTAGATGTACAGTCCTGGTATCAGAGCAGTACTATGGAAGGAAGCCTACAAAGCAGTACCTCCACCTACAGGTACAATTCTTCCACCTAGGGAAAATGTCTCCTTTACAGGGATAGATGAACTAGCCATTAGGAATAAAGTTGTTAATCAAGAGAAAACAAAATCTAGTCAATCAGGTTGGTCAAGAATCTAGGACAAAGGGACTTGGGAACAAAGGGGGTAAATTATGTTTTGTATGTTACAGTCCTAATCACCTAATTAAGGATTGTAATCTACATGAAAGAACCTTCAAACAAACCCAAACTCATAAACCTAAGGGAACACAGGGTTCAAGGGACACAAGACCAGTTTGGAACAACATCCAAAGGGTTAACCATAGTAATTTCTCAAGAAACTCTAGGTACCTTCACCAAAGGAGGTCTTTTATCCCATCAGCAGTACTTACGAGGAAAGGGTTGAAAAGTACTGCCAGACCAAAATTAACACGAACAGTACCTTTAAAAAGTACTGCTAATGTGTTTTATCAAGGTACTGCTAGACCAAAAGTACCACACGCAGTACTTTCACAAAGTACTGGTAGACCTTATTATCCAAGGATGGATAATACAAGACCTAGAACCTCAAGTTTTTCAAGGACTCCTCACAGACCACAAAGACCCAAGAAAATCGTGAAATCTATCTGGGTAAAGAAAGGAAGTACTGTTGGAACACAAGCAGT